>SOPF01026350.1:0-28875 GCA_012979155.1 Hypericum perforatum | reverse complement strand
ACCATGATCCGTCATTTTCTTGTCAAAGGGCTACTAAGTCGAGCGAGTAGGCTCGATTAGGCCAGTAACATTATTAGTACGACTTTTTTCTATGATAAAGAAAAAAAAAAGATTATGGTCAATGTTTATCTGCTACTAGTTGACAGAAACTTTTGAAATGCAATAGGTAGCTGGCAAGTTTGCACCTTGCAATAAAATTTGGCGGACTGCCTAATGTTTCTCCAGACAAGAACGATTTAAATGTTACGTAATTGGTCACTTGGAGATTTTTTTCTTAGAGAAGGTTTATTTTTTCGACAATCTAGGGTCAAGAGGTGGGCGTTATCGTTTGCACGAAAACACGGTGGGTGGTGCATTTTCAAACAAAAACACATACACTGACTCATTTTTGTGCAAAAACTACTCCATCTTAGCTAACAAAAAGCGACTCCAGCATGATTATTCGACTCGACTCCAACGCATGATTTAAGCTCGTTGAGGTTTTGGAATCACACCACACCGTGCGATTTTGTGCTGATTAAACCACACCACATCACACGATTTTTAGTTGAATCCTTGATTCACCACGATTTCGCCCAAATCTGGTTTTTGTTTTTTTTTTGGTTTTCAACGAAATTAGGTTCTGACTTTTTGGTCTTGGACATTTTTTGACTCTAAAAAAAATTAGGTCGAAGTTTTGCTTTTTTTATTTTATGCTTTTTTATGGACTTTCCGTCGATAATTTTATTTTTATTTTTTAAGAAATAGATATTATAGTCCATTAATTAGATCAATATTAGTTTAGTCATTTTGTGTCCCGCGTTTCTAGTGTTGAAATTATTGTAAGAAATATAAAAAATATCAATGACCTCATCGGCAGGGCCATTTTATTATTTCCGAGATGAAAACACAAAAAAGATAAAGTGTAGTCCACAGTCTTTCACTTAGAAATGACAAATTTAAAAGTTGAATAATATATAATGCCCGTGTTTAGGGTCCATTATCTTTGTTTAGCAATCTAGGTGGTTTAGTCTCGTCCAAATGAAGAAAATGAGCAAAAGGTCTGATGTGATCTCGGCAGGAGAAACACAATTATACGAATCTATTGTTGTTTAGGATGGAGTAGACTTCAAACCCACAAACTGAACCAGCAAGAACCTCGGCAAAAGAGCCTCAACCCGAGCCAAGAGCAATCTGAGAACCTTAGTCCAAGTTGAATCACGCCACAAACAAGGATGGAAGACTTGTTTGATAAGTGAAAATAAAGTTCAAGCTAAACGACACACAAGCTTAGGGCAAGAACAAGTAGAGTTATCAAAACTCACTAAGTCAAAGACTTATAATATTCAGAATGAATTCATATATTGGGGTCTACATTTTATTATGCTAAGATGCCTTTATATAGGCTACAAAGTCTTCAAACATTCCTAAACAATCTAACTCCTAAAAAGGAGCTTGCAATCTCACCAAATTATACTTATTCCTAAATAGGTGAATTTTGGTGAGATTGTAATCTACTAAACAAGAAGTAATCTAAGCATATAATACCTAGTAGATATAAGTAGATTCACGTCCTAAACAAGTCATAGATTGCTGGAATATAATTTCCTAAACAAAACTATTGACTTTACTAAATAGCTTAAGTGGAATCTGAGAAAGTTCCATGCTTCCAAATAGGTTGATGCACGTCCATAATAGGTTGACACACGTCCATGCATGTTTCCAGAATAATATGTGCTTGCTAAGCTTCCAAAATAGCTTCAAACTCTCCAAAACGAAATCTGCAAGCAAATAACTTCCTAAATAGCTTCAAGAACGTGCATGGGCTTTGCATGGGCTTTATGGACACGTCCTTGGACTTGCACAAACTTGCTTGAAACTTCTTGCACCATCAGATTCATATTATGGCTCATCAGATTCATATCATTCCCCTCCTCTTGAAAGGGATTTATCCTCAAATCCTCGCATATGCCATGCATCCTTGAATGAATAAAACCACTGAAACAAGGTTTAATTTTTAAATGCCATGGCTGCACTTGATATCTTCCACTCCAACTGAATAAATACTTCGAGAATACACAGTGTGAAGTTATCTCCAATTTGAAAGCCAAGAACGTACTTCTATGCACAAATTTTTCCTTCAACTTCAAACTATTCCATAAGTTGAGCACTGTTGAGCCTCCAGCATAAGCATACTTGTCAACTCCTAAGAAGTCAATATGATCAATATATTCAATAACAAAATATGGAGACATGTAAGATATGGGCTGAACCTCTTTCTTGTCAATTGCCAAAACAAGTTCTTCATGTTCATCAATAGTACTAATCATGCTCTTCCTCATATTGACAACTTCCACAACTTCTGATTCATCGAACAAATCTCTTAAGTAGAGAATGACATGTCATGCTCATTGAAACACTCTCCATCAAATAAATCAATGGCAAATTCACCAAACTTCTCCCATGTCAAAGCATCTTCAACAATCTGATCAGAAGTAATGTTAATATCAGAACAACATACCTTCTCCTCAATTTTGCACTTAGCTTGAAAGATGTTCTTATGTCGTGCTTCATCAACTTTCTTCAAATACAAGCCAAATCCTATAACCAAATCAGCTTTAAGTTCCTCCCAATGGTCATCTCCTCGCTGCCTTGCCTCTATAGGTTTGTGATTAATCCTCAGCCTCCTAAGACTCCTTGTATAGCCTATGTCTTTATCTTGATCAGATTCATCTCCACTCGGCCCTCCAATAGGTGCTCTACTCCTTTATGCATGAAGTTCGCCTCTTGGTTGTTGCCTTCTGTGAGAGTTCTCTATGGCATCCATTCTTTGGTGCAATGACTCAATCTCCTCTCGTAATATTTGTTGGCACTTTCCAACCAAGGCCTCCTCAAACACCTTTAAATCAACATTACCTAAAGTCTTGCCTTCCAGAAATATGTTGTTTTTTTCTTTTTTTCTTCTTTTTTTGTTTCTTTTCCTTTTTTTCCTTTTTTCATTTTTTTTCTTTTGATCAGAATACACAACCTAGAACAACTAAGTCACGAATCTGATTGGAACTAAAACAAAAAACAAAATGAATCAAACTACTTAGACAAAACAACGAACTGAATACTAAACTAAGAAGACAAAAAGGTAAGGATAGATAACCTAAAGCAGCAAGCCATAGCTCTAATACCAAATGATGTGATCTCGGCAGGAGAAACACAATTATACGGATCTGTTGTTGCTTAGGATAGAGTAGACTTCAAACCCACGAACTGAACCAGTAAGAACCTCGGTAAAAGAGTCTCAACCCGAGCGAAGAGCAATCTGAGAACCTTAGTCCAAGTCGAATCACGCCACAAACAAGGATGGAAGACTTGTTTGATAAGTGAAAATAAAGTTCAAGCTAAACGACACACAAGCTTAGGCAAGAACAAGCATAGTTATCAAAACTCACTAAGTCAAAGACTTATAATATTCAGAATGAATTCATATATTGGGGTCTACATTTTATTATGCTAAAATGCCTTATATAGGCTACAAAGTCTTCAAACATTCCTAAACAATCTAACTCCTAAAAAGGAGCTTGCAATCTGACCAAATTATACTTATTCCTAAATAGGTGAATTATGGTCAGATTGTAATCTACTAAACAAGAAGTAATCTAAGCATATAATACCTAGTAGATATAAGTAGATTCACATCCTAAACAAGCCATAGGTTGCTGGAATATAATTTCCTAAACAAAACTATTGACTTTACTAAATAGCTTAAGTAGAATCTGAGAAAGTTCCATGCTTCCAAAATAGGTTGATGCACGTCCAAATTAGGTAGATGCACATCCAAATAGGTTGATGCACGTCCATAATAGGTTGATCTCCATACGTGCATGCTTCCAGAAGATTGCATGCATTATAGGCTTCCAGATTAGCTTCAAACTCTCCAAAATGAAATCTGAGAGCAAATATCTTCCTAAATAGCTTCAAGAACATGCATGGGCTTTGCATGGGCTTTATGAACACGTCCTTGGACTTACACAAACTTGCTTGAAACTTCTTGCACCATCAGATTCATATTATGGCCCATCAGATTCATATCAAGGTCCCATTGTCGTGCAAGACCAAATATTGCTGGATTCTATTATCTATTTGTTAAAAAGACTGAACAAAATTGAAATTAACGGAAAGCCAACAAAATGCAAAAACCACAATAAAATACACCAAACCATGCATTGGAGCCGCAAATAACCATGCTGGAGTCGCATTTTAGTGGAGCGTCTTTCGCAAAAAATTCACAAGTCTATGCCTTTTTTTCATACCAAAAATGCACTACCCCACGCGTTTTATGCAAATGATAATGCGCCCTAACGAGAACCCTTTTCTCATAATTATTGGAGGAATAAACTCCTTGTAAGAAAGAAAAAAAACTCGGTCATTGGAAAACTAGCCATGTCTTGGTACCTTCAACTAGAGGTCCAGATCGGAGCTATTGTCGGGGAGTCTTTTAAGGCGGCAATGACGGTGCTCTCAGCTTTGGAGCTTCAGCTGCTAGTGAAGGCCCCCAACGTAAGTGAAGCTGTAAAGTTCTACAAGGCGGGGTTCGGCATCGAGGAGACCGCATGTACATTCTAGACAAAGCACAAGGCTGACCAGGTGGTCCCTCTCATCCTTATGCAGTTCCTCTTTGCCGGTTCCACCTTACTCCCTCGTCAAACTCGTCTTGCCTGCTGCCTCCGATGACCTCGCATCTCCTGGAGCTTGGTTGGGAGCTTCCGATGGCCTCGCCTAGGTAGTGGCTATTCGACTACACGACCATCCTCCGCTTTGTGTCCCCATCGACCGGTAGCGTCGCTCCTGAGTTCTTTGTTGGATGGGTCATCGTCGACCTTCCCCTGGTGTCTCAGTTTATTGTTATTTTTATGCTTGTTTTTCTGCTCTACCGTTATGCCTTACTTTCTTGTTGTTTTTTGCTCTGGGTCACATATGTTTCGTGTTCTCGTTGGTTATTTGCCTAGTTTTAGCTGCTTTTGCTTGAATCAGTATTGTTCTGATTTGAGATCATTTTGGATCTCGATGCTTGTTCGATGCTTGTGGGTGGAGAACCTTGCCTCAGTCGATTTACGTCGACCTTGACAATCTGCTGAGTTTATACTAAGTTGTCCTCTTGACTTTGTCTTGAGATTACTAGCCGAAACTTGTTTCGGTAGAATTCCGCCTCGATTGATGACCCTAGTGTCTTCTCGATCGCCCATCATTTCCCTCCTGTGTCACCTTGCACTCGTCGAACCGGTTTCGTTGTCTGTTGGATTTGCAGCTTGTACTTTAGTTATGTTCTATCTGTATCACCTTGCTGTTCGTTTATTAATATAGGCTTTGCGCCATTTTACAAAAAAAAAAGACATGCGAGGGAAAAATAATAATAACTTATTTTTGTGCGCACGACACATTTACATTTAATTTGGTTAAAAAAATATCACATCGACCCACCGTCAAATGAGTTATTACATTATAATTAATGAAACTGTATTCAAATAATTGAAGAAAAATTATGTTATATTTATTTTAAGAGTTTTGACATTATTACGATATATCTATCTTGAATTTGAAGAATTCATTCTTACTAGATCTGGATATCTAATGTCAACCGAAATGATGTGAATTTGAAAAACATGGCACAACTTTGAGATCATAATTGCATCTTCATGGCTGTAAAATAATTCTGCTTAGAATCTGAGATTATGAAACCATCCTGTGTATGTGGCAGTAGACCATATTATTGACAGATAATATTATATTTTTCTCTGACAAAATGATAAAGGACTTAATTGCCACTGCAGGCGCATTTCCTGACATCACCTGAGAAAGATCACGATTTATTTTGATGCACTTTTTATATGCATTACTAGTGGCTAATGTTCCCTTGAACCCACGTGGCACGAAGTAATACTAAATTAGATTAGGTAATGAAATACTTCTCTAGTATGGGTCACAGGAACGCAAATGATCTGTGTACTTGTTGATTTTTTTTCATACTTTAAAATATTACTCAGTTTAAACATAAATTAAACAGTTTATTAAATTTACTTAGTATCTTACTATGGTATAAGCAAAAATAGCACTAACGAATTAATTAATACACCAAAATTAATTTTCCTGAGAAATGATTTCCCCCTAAATGTTGCGCAATAGCCAACATCTTGCTGGATTTCCCATGTTTAATAAATGACAGTCAATTTGATGTCTTAATATAATATATTATTGGTTATTAATTATCTTCATAAACCTTCCCGTAGATTTCTGATGCGGATGAAATATGCTTTATCACCCCACTAATACCCACAAACAAAATAATGAGCCCCTTCCACTCAAAAAAAAATAAAAATAATGAGCCCTTAATTAGATCCAATATTTTCACACCCACATTTTTTTAATGAGCGGAAATATTTTATTCAGTCGCTCAAAATTAATCTTGGTATTCGTTCATATAATTTAGTATATTCGTCTTTTATTTTTTTATTTTGTATATAGATTTAAATTTTTTTCTAGTTTTACAAAATTATACTCTAAAATTTATAAAACTAGAATCAAATTTTTTTCCAAAAAAAACCATACCAAATAATTAAAACATTTCTTAAAAGAACAAAAATTTTCTAAATCAACTTTTGAAAATCATCATGAACATTCAATTAAAACACAAAAACAACAACCTATAAACTAAAGATTACTAATAACGAAGATCCCGCCCATCCATCTTCTCCATCCCTAACACCCAAAATCCAATTCAATCGCACCCTGTCCAATTAGGTCTCCAACAAACGGCCTTCCCCAATTAAAAACCTCCCAATTCGAAAAAAAATGGAGGAAGGCAGAGCCGTGCGGGGAGTCGGCATCGGCATCGAGAGCGAAGCCTTCGTTCGTCAAGTTAGGAACCGGCATATATTCACGGTGGAGCTCACGCCGGGCGAGACTACCTTCGTCTCTTGGAAGAAGCCTGTCAAGGATACCAACAAGTCTATTTGCGGTGCCGACCGTCCTCTCCAAGTGTCACGGACAAAAAAAACTTCCTGTTAATTTGCTATGCGATTTAAGTTTTTCATAAGCTCAAATAGGTTCGTCAATGTTATCACTAAATATTCACACTTTAGAAAGAAAAAAAAAAGAACAAATAAATTTCAAAAGAGAATATTTGCATAAATTGTTAGGTGATTCCAAATGAAGGTAGCATATTTTATATGCACATAAAAAAATGTAATTACTATTTACTAACTATCACCTAACAACTATTTGTTAATTACAAGTAGTGTTTCTAGAGTTTTTGGATAGAAGATTCTAGAGGCCTTCGAAGTTAACTTTCGGTAATTGCCTTTTGTTGGGGCCTTTGTAAAGTTAGCCCATAACAATTTTCTCCTACCTAATTTCACGATGTTCTCATCGTAACTTCAGAATTGACAATCTTCTTCTTGTAGTACTAAAGTATGTCTTCGCGCTCTAAACTTATTTTGCCATCGAGTTGATCTCTCTAATGCCCTAAATACTCATTGTATCTCAGGATAACTCTTCTTCTTGAATAACTCGCTTTGTCTATATCGACTCGACTTCCTTGTCGTATTGCGAGTGGTTGTTTGCTGGAGTGCACTTTGACTCTACACGGATCAAATCCTCTTTATCCATGTGATAAGGCTTCAAAAGAGTCATATGAAACACTAGGTAAAATGACAAGGTATGTGGCAAAGCAATGTGGCAAAGCAAGTCAATATGCCACCTTCCCAACTTGTTCCATTATAAAAAAAAGTCCTTCGAAGCATCGAATAAATTTCTTGCTCAATTGTCGCAAAATCTTTGATTGGTTGGTAAGATTCTTGACCAACACAAGATTGTCTTCCTTGATGCTAGGTGTCTTTGCTTTGAATATGTCTATTTCCTCATTGTCTTCTTGGCTCGAGAGTCAAGACAAGTATGTCTTCATCATCTCACTCTTCTTATGCTAACCTTTAGCAAATTGGTAGGTAGCCAAACACAACCTCGTATAGCCCACGATAATTATAGAGAGGGTAAGTAGTTATTGCCTCATTGTAATTTCAATTGGGCTCATGATTATGGACTTGTACCAATAAAGATTGTAGAAGAATTAAGCCACATGCAACAACTTTGTCCAATCTATTTGGTTGGTACTCGTATAGTGCTACTAATAAATCTTGAGTAGTTTATTCACTTTTTTCTTTGTCCATTCGTATACAGTTAACAAGAAGTTCAAAATCCTATTATCTTGAATAATTATTTTCAAAATCAGTTGGTGAAACCTGCGTCACAATCACTCATAAATAACTTTAGTACTCTGTTATCTTTCACCATGTGTTTGGATAAGAGCAGTGCCATTTCCTCTGTGATGGAATATTTCAGTGTGGTATTAAAGATGCCATACTTAAAGAACTGATCTACCACCATGATAATTATGCTGCAATTATCAGTTTTTGGTAAAGCCATGATAAGGTCCAATGGAAAAATCAACATTATCTTATTAGCACACAAGACAAGTCTTCATTTAAAGATTTACATCATCTCGCATGTATGATCATTAGTCGTACATTATGATTTGCGTATGATATATCCTTGGATGTCCTACCAAATTGAGTCGTAGCATTCCTTAATAATGCTCTTAAGAAGGCCAACCTACCTTGGCATAAATAACTAATTGTCGTCAATGTAATGCAATCTATCTTCGACCCAAAATCAAAAAGTCTTTCATATGCTCACTTGTGTCACATACTGTACCATCAATGGATCATGCTCTATGCCTTCTTTAATCTTGACGTAAGGAATTATTATCACCAAACTCATCGCAGCCAACTTTGTCTCCTCCATTGTCTTTTCCCCTAACTCTTTTTTCTCCATTTGCATTGTTGAAAGTCCCCTTCAAGGCAACTTCCATTCTCTTGCAATCACTAGTGTTAATGAATGGAATTAGAAAAGATCTAACGTTATTTATGAACTTGATGCCGAGAATCATCAGGTAGTCATTCATCGTGATGACCAAGAAATCTACTTCTCCTTGCCACTTTCTGAATTATGCCTTCACCTTCTTGGCCACCTCAAAGATCAATTGAGTTTATATTCACCATCTTTAATAATTTCTTCTCTTTCTAAAACTTATTCCCTAGTTGCACCGCTTCTTTTACCTTTAGGAAGTTGTGGAAAGTTCTAGTATAGAGAAATGTCTTAGTTTCTTGAATATTGATGTGTGCCATGTTATACTGATGAGTGCTTAAAACACTCATTAGTTGTGTCCATTTTCTAGTTTATTATTAGTATTTTAGGTTGTTTTATTTGAAATTTTAGTTATCTTTGTCTTAGTTTGGTTTATTTCATGTTTTAGTTGTGATTTTTGTTTCTTAGTGTATTTTCTTATGTTTTAGGAGCTAGTTTAGAGGAAGTGTGGAGTACGATCAAGCGAAGGCACAAAGGTACAAATGAGAGCAAGTTCACGAAGCGGAAAAGTGCTGAACACAAGGTCTGGCGAACACTACTGACTTTTGGCGCATGCCAAAGGAGCTACGAGCATGAATGACCAAGAGCATTAACGACTGATTGCGAATGACCGAGCATCTAAAGACCTGGCATACGCCAGGTATAGTTGGCGTACACCAGACCAGACAGTTACAGGGCTGCCACTTGACTCTTTGAGTGGAAAACATTGGAGGGGACCATGCACTCAGGATTTTTTGGTCTTCTTTTGACCATGGCAGACAACTTTGGAGGAGAGGGTGAAGAGTAGTTAGGATATTATGTTAGTTTACATTTTATTTGACTTTTGACTTTTGTTTTTAGTTAATTATGTGCATTAGTGTAGAATAGACAAGAGAAGAGAAGAGAGACTTGGCAGCCACGAATTTTGGCCATCCTCTGAGTGAAAAACTTGAGGAACAAAAGGAGAAAGCTTCCTTGAATCTTGTAAAATCCTTCTTCTCTTGTACTCTTCCTTTTGTTCATTAATGTAAAGCATGTTGTTCTTGTTTATGTTTATGTTGTTCTTACTTAATATGTGTGAGTAGTTGATTTTGTGAGTTTGGTGTCTTGAAACCACATATGTAACAACTGGTTAGAGGGTTAAAATCATGAGGAACATGTTCTAACTAACGAACTTAATGCTATGCTAAACTTGCCTGATCACCAAGGATAGAAGTTAGTTTAAACTTGAGACTGAAAGGAGATGGCTTAAATGGAAAGGTTAGTTAGATGATTTGTTAGTTTGAGTTAAGATAACTCTTCCTCAGAAATTTATTGTCCTTTAAGTGATGCATATAGTTGGTTCTTTGCTGAGTTTAGTTAGTTTTTGGGGTCGAAAGAACATCTTACCATCCTAAGCTTAGTTTAGAAGCAACTTAGACTATTCTAGCACGAAAGTGTAGTTTGGTTGCCTTTGAAACTCTTGCACCATGTCACGTACATAATAAACTCTCTGAATATGTTGATTATATTGGTTTTAAGTTCACCTTACTCACTTATGCATATCTAGTTGTTTAAATCAGTTTTGATAACCAAACCTTTAAACTAGTCAAGTTCATAATCTGTAAATTAGTGATCCAACTTTAGAACGAGTGTTTAATCAAATAATCTTCATAATCTGATCCTAGACAAGTTAGTAAACCAATTAGAAGCCTTAAAATTGGTCCTTGTGGGACGATATTCCCGTATTTACTCATTGCTGCAACTCTGATGGAAAATCTGCTGTCTTGGCGTACGCCAAGTGCGATTGCCGTATGCCAAATTTGGCCATCCAAGGCCTAAAAATCACACGCCAGGAAAGTTGGCGTACTCCAACTCGTCTGATTCGTTGAACCTGGCACACACCAGCTAGAGTTGGCGTACGCCAGGTTGTCCAGACAGACGACCTGTCATTCCTTTAATAAGAAACTAGCAGAGTACTTAGTGCCTAAGTCGGTGCGGGGGAACACATACAACCATCCCTTCTTCTCTAACTTTGTCATCTCTTTCTTATCTTTGATGATGGTTAGAAGCCTCTGTGGTCTAACTCTTATCTCTTTCTCATGTGCTTCACCTTCTTTAAACATCACGTTAATGATATTGAGCTTGAACATATTTGAGCACTGACTAACTTAGTGATAGTTCTTGCAAATAAAATAGCCATGAGATTCCTCTTTTTCATAGCGCTTCTGATTCCTCTTGCTTTGTTCGCCCATCCTCTCATCATGAGAGTTGGTGTGATACTCTCAATCCTTTTTTGACAACTTTGTGCACTCTTCTCCACCTTTTTCCTTGTCCTCTTTCTTCCCCTTCTTTGGAAATTTTGGACCTTTAAAATTCTATTAGGGACTCAGCAACTGCAATTGTCATTAAGATATTTTGTACTCCTCACAGCTACAATTCTATCTTTGCATATGATTGCAACTCATCAACAAAAAACAAAGAGCGAATCATTCTTGCTCATGCTCAGAATCTCTCACAAGAACTTTTGGACCTCCTTCACATACTTATGTATACTTTTCTTGTGCACATCACTATCACGTATGTCCCCCGCTCTATCTTACTTCCTTCCTCCTCTACCAAAGTATGGTGGTATTTGTGAGATAGAGTGGTGCATTTTGGATTTTATCCTCTTCATCAATGATTTGCATCTACTTCATGTATTGCTTAAGCCTACAAAGAAAGTTTTCAAGCTCCTTTGCATTTCTCATGCTGGATAGTGCGAGTTCTACCAACTTATTCATGCTCTCCTTCTTGACTTGACCTTTCAAAAGTCTTCTCTACAAAATAAGTACCTTCCTACAGTACCAACTTGTCCCGCAAGAACCTTTCCTTGTTGTTTACTTCTTTAGTGCCTTTTAAGTATGGTAGATAACTTCTCCATCGGAACCATTTTTGTTTACTTCCATAAGAAATACATTTTGCTCTAATACCAAGTGTCATGGATAAACTTTCTCTCTACTAATTTGTCATGAAGTGTTCAGCTTCCCGTAAGCCTAAGTAAGTTTTTTTGCTAACACTCTCACTAAACACTCACACTTTAGCGAGAGAAAGGAAGCATAAACTATTAGGTGATTAGAAATGAGGGTAAAACCCTTATATACACATCAAAAGAAAGCCAAGTAACAAATGTAACTACTATCTACGAATTACCACACAACAATACTTAGTAGTCCTTTTATGATCTTTGGATGGAAGATTCTAGAGGTCTTCAAGGTTAACCTTTGATAGTTGCCCTTTGTTGTTAGAATTACTCCTTTATAAAGTTAGTCTGTGACACAAACCTCCTTCCGTTGTTGTCCACCCGAGTCTCGAGTTGTATTGCCTTGGTGAGCTTCATCTTGTCTCTTTCTCTCTCTCGTCCTCTCTGGTTTTAGAAACCCCAACATTCTCCCCTTTCTCAGACCCTATTTTTCTCAAAATGACATAGCATAGAGAAATAGTAATGAAATAATCTTAGTTTATATTAATTAGGGTTTTTAATTTAAAAACAATTATAAATTAAATTATTGTAATCTAGATTTTGATTACCTCATTGTTCAAGAATGAAAATGAAGGTGAGATTAAGATTTTATTGTTAATGTGTTCTTGGATGTTCTCATAGGTTAAAAATTCCTTTAGAAGGAGGAGATATAATCTTTTGTGTTTTATTAGTGGGAGAATTTTAATCATTTTGCATGACTTCTTGTAGAGAAAAACTCATATTTTAACTGTTATGAACCTCATAATATAATGTTGCCAAATTAGAGGAAATTTTAAATCTTTTATAAAACAAAAAGAGTGAAAGATGAATATGCTAAACTACAAGGGTGTAAGAGTAATTTATCATATTTTATTCTTTAGTGAATCTTTTCATTTTCACACTTAAATTGGTTAATTTTAAATTGAATTTATTTATAAATCAAAAGATAGTTGTTGAGCAATTTTGATTTAGTAAACAAATCTCTTTAAAAAGTAAATTTAATTCAATATTAAATTACGATGGTGTTCTTAAGAATTTGAAGTTTTGTATGGAGAAGGATTCTTAGATCTAATCATGCCCTGTGAGTAATGTAACATTACTCATTGAGTTAATGTAGTTACATTCTTAATAGATTGATAGACTCTTGTTTTAGTCTAATAAATTAGGTACGGATTATACAAATTAATTAGTATGATACAAAATCTAGTATATTGCACTGGCATTTTTTTATACTATACCGATATTTTCATCATATGATACTAACTAATATTTTCTTCATGCGATAGTGCCATGTGTATTTTCATATTTTTTTATTTTATATTTTTGCTAGAATGATATTTTTTTTCATGGAACTAACTCAAGTCGATTTTTTCTACTTTGGTCCCATGCTTTCTATTTTTACAAAAAACTCTTGACATGCATATTTTTTATGTATTTTTTTTACAATGATAATTTTTTCATGCGTCTCTTGTCTATGTAATATTTTTTTACTTTGACCTTGTGATTTTTTTATTTTTACAAAAAAAAGACCGTCCATACCGTCCAAAAAAATACCATTCCTAACCAAATTCACCCTCTCTCGCGACGTTCACATACTAAATAAAAACTATGGTATTGCTTTTTTCATTTTGAGTTTATTAGGAATGCAATTATGTTTAAACTAGATTGCGACATTTTTATCTATTTAACTTAACTCAAATATGAATGAATGGATCAAGTGAGATATGATTTAAAAAATAACTCCAAATTTGAAATAAGACAAGCATGTTACTATTACCAATTGGAGTGTGACTCGCCAAAGAGATGATCCTTTGTGTCTTAAATATCTCTTGAAGTGTCAGTTTTATAGAGACAACACTGTTCCATCCTCACATGTGCTCTCCCTCGAAAGTCTTATTCCAATTAATCAATTTCCCATTTTTTCTAGCCCAAAGTACTCACAATATTCCACATAACATCTAATTCTTCCCTCCCTATATCTAGCCCCAAAAGTCAAGTTCTACTAGAAATCCCATGTACAAACAGAAACCAACAACTCAAAAAAATAAAACAACTTGATCCCAATTGAAACTGACTTCAAATATGTCTCAATCTCCTCCAAATTCCTCATCCCATATTTGGTTAGTCTCCTACATGAAGGCAAACTTCTTCAAACGTCTAAGACGGTTTCTTCTGTCCAATAAGAGCAATCAAAGATCAAGAACAGCCATGGAAGTTGTAGAAGAATTAGATGATCAAACCCATGTTGAGGAGGATGGTTCTTTGGTGTTACAAAGGTCAGTGAAGAAGCTCCACTTTGGGAGATGGGAAGAGAAGGAAATGGCAGCCATGGATATTAGGAGGATAGCTAGGGAAGATGCGAGGGCAAGAAGATTGATGGGTGAACTCGGTGTTATTCCTGCTTTGGTTGGGATGGTGGCTTCCGACGATCCGGTGGCCGGCCGAGACAGGCTGGTGGCTGTCAAGGCCTTGATTGAGCTTGCCAATGGATCATTCAAGTAAGTTCGTTTTTGGTTACATTTGGTCGATTTTATAATACTTGCAACGTCAATTGAGTTGGATGCTAATTATGATTAAGTGCATATGAACATGTTTAATGTAGATCTTGTTGCTATTTAGGCTCTACTCGGAGCGAGTTGAGTATTTAGGAATTGGAGTCTCACATGAGTTAAAATTTTGCCAAATAAAAAAAAAATACTTTTGAAAATGGATGGCGCTAGCGCGAGACCTACATCCGGCCGTGGGGCAAAGAGCTAGGTCTCGAAAAAAACCTGGGACGTGATTCTGAACAGAAAGCAGTCGTTGGTGTCATCACGAATAGATATTATTTTGAGAGCCCTATGTGATCAAAATTAGGTTTGAAGTTCGAAATTTGTAGTTTTATTAAAGTTTACCATGAAAACAAAATTATTTAGAGCAAGCATAAGAAGTTCAAGTAATGAAAGTATCCCTTTGAGAATTTGTAGTGATTGAAATAATTTTGGGAGATGTACAAATAAATGCTACATTTTGTGGATACCATACACTTTTAGATAAATTTTCAACTTACATAGTTCGTGCCTTATGTAATGTCCACATACTAATATTCTCTTATGATCACTTATCTTTTGTTGCGGTTAAATAATAGTTATAAATTTGGTGTTCAAAGACTCAGATAGCTGTCTATTTTGAGCTCCGTAGAGGGAGCGTCACTAACTTGTATATTCATCAGAATTTGTAATTACCTTATTGTCTTGAAGTATAAAAAGAGAACAAAGACCTTTATAAAGATAGTGGGATTGTGATGGATTTTTTTCATGAAGTTCTATATAGGTGGGTTGGGTTTTTGGCATCTTAAAACTTGGGTGTCCGGAGTAGGGAATAAAAAGAAAGCAGGACCGTGGTTGTTTTTGTTTTTGTGGCACCAAGCAATCTATTCATGTTATAGTAAAGGGGTGTCATGTTCTAATTTTAAAAATATGTCGGTGTTAAAATTTGGTAATGAATATTTTATTTTTACATGAAATCTAATCAAATTTTAACTTTAACTAAAAGTTAATTACCAAATGATTTTGAAAATCGAACAACTATTTTGGCCAACACTTATATAAACTCCTAGAAAAAGCAATTATATATATAAATATATATATATATACATACATATATATATACATACATATATATATGTATGTATGTATATATATATATATATATATATATATATATATGTATGTATATATATATGTGATATTCCGAATCACGTGGTTGATAATCAACTTGATTTGATGCTTTATTCGACGGAATGATACATATAAATGAAGCTTTCTTGAAAAGAGAGTTTTTATTTGGTCAGGTAAAGTAGACTTCTTCATTTCATTTTTCCTAACAAAAAAATTGATAACCACGAACTTCTCTCTGAAGTTAATGGTTTGTCTACACTACAGTTAGGCAACGCCTTTAAATTTGACTTTCTTTAAATTGTCGACTTGATTTGAAACGCAATGAAAGACCACAATAACTTCGACTTCGAATAACTCTTGCCTCTCCAAATCATTTAGTAACAATTCATTTAGGAACTTATTAATATATTTCTACGAAAAATTCAAAGTTTCAAAAAATATGACCAGCCTGTGATTTTATGGTTTGATCGTTAATTGGGTTATTTTTTAATTTTTTTTTCTCACATAAATCGTAATTGGTTCAACTTACAGTCTATGAAGTTGGTTATTGATTATTAGTCGAACTGACGAGTTTACTTATTTGGACCGATTAGTATGGACAAAAAATGAAAAAATTAATTTTTAAGAAAAGCTATTTTATTAGTGTTTGTTGGATTAAAAATGTTAAAATTATAAAATTTCTATGAATAAATTTATAATTATTTGACATGCTAGCACCCAATTAATAATATATATTTTTTAAAAAATCCAATCGAACATGAGCTTGATTCGACTGAACCAAATGAAATCACTTTTTTCTAAGAATCATGGGTTGTCCTCTTATAAATGTTAATACATTACAACTTTTTTCGTTCTTAATGGACCCATTTTGGCACTTGCCGTATTTGACTTTGAAGGAATAAAGAACGCAGGGTAGTCACATGTAGTAGGTATTGGCTGATATGTCAGGATTTAGGACCCCAGTGTCACCCCATTTATATATATTTTCCCAATCAATTACCACACACACACACACACATATATATATATATATATATTTTCTCAGTTACACGCATATCGTTGGGGTTGGAAAATAATACATGATATGGGCCACCATTCTTTTTTTAAGGATATAATGGACTAGACCATCTGTGCATTCGAGGGCATTTCTTCTATATAAAGTCTTTGCAATTATGCTTTTCATCATCAATTTTATCCGTGCATTTTTGGAGAGGCTTCGCTCTCCACAAACTCAAATGAAGGTTTTCTTTGTTTTTTTTAGATGAAGGTGTGATATTGAGTTTGTGATGTATCGGGACTTTTTTTCTCGACCACATTTTTTTTCCTACGTGTTTTGGATGATTTAATTTTATCATAGCTGAGGGTCACAATTTGTTTCGCTCTATGGCAAAGAAAATATCACATTAATGATGATATATATACCATCGTGTTCTTAATAAAATTTACCTTTCAAAAAAATTAATAAACTAATCTAGTGGGGGAGGTGTAATTGACTGCAGTTTAACATTCTTGAAATTTTCATCCGAATATTTAATAATTGGAGCATCCGCGCTGGCTGGTCGTTATTACTTCTGAATTATAATCATAGCTGGTAGGTCCAATTATGCCCACTCACCCAATTTATGAAAAATATTAAATTTGTTAAAATTTTAGTATTAGCTCAAAATCTTCATAACTTTTCACTTTTAACGTGAAATTCGCCGACATAAAACTGAAAAAAATAAATATATTCCCCTGCAGATTATATATCCTCTCCTGCTCTCTTTTATTATTGTAAAAAATGAACCCTGGTTGCAAGGATCTATAACAGAGACAGGAATATTAATGGAACCGACTCTGTTGTCTAAATAAAAAGACACTAGGATTACATATTTCGAGAATATGCAAGAGTTGGTGCAACCGATCAGATTGCCGATGATCTCATTGGAAATTTAATAAAGGGTAGTTTGATCTGGGTTTGACCTCCGGCTTTCAACTCAGATCTGAATCTAGGAATCTTGTTGACTTTCATATGTCAGAAAAATAATTTTGTCGCAACTTGTTTATTATTTAATTGGAACACCTAAAAGACGTCGCCAGCGTAATAATTTTATGCACTATCTTCCTTGCTTCCAGATTAGTATCTAGAAATTATCTTGATGAACTTTTGAGGCCTAACTCGAAAAGTAAAAGTGGTCGAGCTTCGGGATCATATTCATTATTCCAACAATTTGAACTCGAACTAGAAACCTAAAAAAAGCATGATATATTTTGAACTATACATAATTTATGGTAAAAACAAGAATCAAGTTTATTGACATTGCAATGTATTCTTCAGGAACAAGGAACTCATGCTAGAGGCAGGAATTCTATCAAAGGTACCAAGGAATATAGACATTTTGGAGGAATCAACAAGGATAGAATTTGCAGAATTAGTTCTGCAATTATCATCCCTTGCAAATACTATGTCTCCTCTTAGTTCATTAGAAATATTGCCATTTCTGGCTGGAGTTCTAGGACCAAGCTCAACCCTGCAAGCAAAGGGGTCATGTTTAGGTGCTCTGTACAACTTATCGGCCGTGCTCGAAAACAGGGGGACTCTGGTCTCGAACGGTGTAGTTCCATCTCTTTTAAGGCTTGTACAGGTCAAGGAACTCTCGGAGAAAGCACTAGCAACATTAGGCCATCTGGTGGTTACCTTGATGGGAAAGAAAGCAATGGAGAACAGTTTGGTCGTGCCCGAGAGCTTGATCGAGGTGCTGACATGGGAGGATAAGCCGAAATGCCAGGAACTGTCGGCCTACATTCTGATGATCCTCGCGCACCAGAGCTCGGCTCAGCGCAAAAAAATGGCGAGCTCCAGGATCGTCCCCATGCTCATTGAACTAGCATTGCTGGGGACCCCGCTAGCCCAGAAAAGAGCAATGAAGATATTGGAGTGGTTCAAAAAAGATGGAATGTCGAGGATGGGACCGCACTCCGGGCCGCAAACTAGGAGGGTATCAATGGGATCGCCGATAAGCGACCGGGAAGGCCGGGAAGGGAGAAGAATGATGAAGAGTTTGGTGAAGCAGAGTTTGCACAAGAATCTGGAAATGATAACACAGCGAGCTAAAGTTGCAGCTTCAGAGGAGTCCTCCAAGTTCAAGACATTGGTCATTAGTACAAGTTCTAAGAGCTTGCCTTATTAAGAACAGATTGTGTCCAGAGATCCATCATCCACGGACATTCTTCTACTTTTCTTTCTGGGTCATTATAAAGGCAATCTTAGATGGAAGATTGTTACTTCTCGTGTCTTGTGGAAGGAATTCTTTCCCTTGAGCAAGTGATCTTGTAACAATTGTAAATGATGGAAAATTTCGTTCGGAATTTCTTTGATATATAATCAAATAATTTTCTTGTACAATTACGTTTTAATCAGCTTTACTGATACCAAAACAAGTTTTTTTCCTTCTCAGAACATGAATTAATAGAAAATCCACCGTAAATACCATTAAAAATAAACAATCAGATTAATTGATGAATGATTGCTTTAATTTAGTCTGAGTTCACGAGTACTTTCTGCGAATAATTAGGTAGAAAAAATTATTATTTAATTCAAACTTATATTAGTTAATATATAGGGAAAATTAAGTTTTTAGTGTTATGTAGTTTGTAAAAAAAAAATTAGTATGTGTGATAAAATTTTTATCAATTGCATTAAATATCAACTAATTAAATCAATTAGGTTTACAAATAACTCATAACTCGACAACCACGCTAGCCCTGTGCAAATCAAGACCATCTGTACTAGGCCCATCAAATTTCCATGATGATGTGGCGCCACAGCGGACATCCTCGTCTTTTCTCTTTTCTCTCTCTTCCTCCTCCCCCTCTCTCCCCATCTTCTCTCTCCCCATCTTCTCTCTCTCTTCAAAGATGATTCTGTTAATCATCTCTAGCAATTTCCATCTAAACCCAATATCATATTTTGAAACCAACGTCCAGCAACATACTCTAACTCGAAAATAAATGGCAAAGAAGTAACAAAAAGATCGGGAGTCATCTTCAGGATTTGCTTCACAGTCCTTTTCGATATGGCCTAGCGATCCATAGCAGTAACAAAAAGATGGAAGACGTTCGTACTTGAAGTATACCATCACGTTTGTCCCGTCGAGGAATTTTATCTTCTTGTTCTTCAGTAGGGCTATACGAACGTCCATCTCCACTCGGAGTCTCATAAATTTTCCTTGGGTTTCCTTAGATTCATCCCATTCCAAGAACGATCCAAACAGTTGTCCAAGGAAGCGTGCGACCGCCACGTTGTACCCCTCCATAGGGAGGTCGTATACATGGACCCAAAAAGGGGACTGTGAAAAGTTGCACAGTGGATGGTTGTTCCAGACGAACAGTTTCCTTCAACAATACCACGTGCTTATTGAAGTGCCACGGTTGATCTCAGATGACACGGTCCATATCCTTCTTCTCTCCGAAATAGAAAACATAGCGATAGGGGCTTATTTGGGTGATATCTAGGGTTTGGCAAGGCCTCTAGAGCGTTCGCATCATATTCATGAATGCTTTCGGATTATATACTTTCTCTGTCCAGACTGTCCCAACAAGCGTGAACATATTGTTCGGGGCCAAAGAGTGAGATAGTAGATTAAGTGGGATATGAAGAACCTCATCAGCAATCTCCTCGGTGTGGGCGAGATATTCATTATGTGCTGTTGTCCGAGCCCCTCTGGTTTCTTCTACATTAATCCCATAGTTTTCGATCATATTCCAATGCAGAACTTCCACGTCTGGTTGTAAGGAGATTAGAGTTGATAAGTCAGAACTCTCCTTGATCGGTTCTTCTCCAATTAGACATTTTCCTCTCAGTCCCCGCCCTCTCTCTCTACTATTGCTGCCTTGATCCTCCATCTCCCTCTCGCCTATCCCTCCTCTAAACACCGTCTTTCCTCCACCGCCCCCTTTTGGCTCCCGACTCACGGAAAAAAACCTAAGGACTCTACCCTTCCCCCTAGTTCTAGACAATCCAGGAGATCTGCTCTAATACTTGTTGATATCTTGCTCAGTAGGTTTAGGTGGGAATTGTAGAGGAAAAATCTAGGTAAGGGAAACTAGTGGAAAGGACTCTCACACTACAGCCTATATTCCCCCACCATTACGCTCCAAACCAGCCTCTCCACTATCTGAGCAAACCAATACACCTCTCCCCTAACATACCCCTGACCCTGCATCTGCAAACTCACACCCACCCAGCCACATCACACCCCTTAATCCCGCCCCCTATCACCAAATACCATTGGAAATTACCAACACAATTAACCAAACCCCACCTACAGTTGATAAGTCTCAACTATTCCCTCTAGGTCAACGTCAACCAAGCTCACCCAGCCACCCCACTCACACCAAAAACACATTACCCGTGATGACATAGAAAAGGCTCGCTTGCCATTCAGACTCCAACAGAGGTATATCGATGAAAGATGGTAAAAGCCTTTGTCTGGGCAAAAGATCATTGTCCGAGGACTAGGAAAATGAGAGTCGAGTTACCAAGAAGATTGATATTGCTTTTGAAACTCTTGATGGCTTCTCTTCATTGGCAAAGGTTACTGGACAACCCTGCCCCTCGCCATAAATACCATGTGGTGTAACTGCCACGGGCTGGGGAGTCCCAAAGCAGTTTATCAACTTAGTAGGCTAGTAAAAGCCTACAATCCATTAATACTTTTTCTCTCGGAAACTAAGCTCTCAGAGAAAAAAGCAGAGAAATCAACTTATAGTTTGAGTATGGTATGTTTGTGGCGTGCAATGGATCAGGACGTAGCTAAAGTGGGGGTTTAGCAATGCTATGGCGTCGAACTATTACACTAAATTTACTCTCCTTCTCTCAGAACCATATTGATATATCAGTAGGGGACTCATTCTTATGGAGATTCACAGGATTTTATGGATGGCCGGAGATAGTAGAAAGACACCGTTGATGGACACTTTTACGAGAACTAAACAATTAAGCAGCCTTACCTTGGATTTGTGGAGGTGATTTTAACGAGATTCTATTTAATTTGGAAGAAAGAGGTAGGTGACTAGTAAATTTCAATTGAAGAGAAGCTTTCTTACAAGCTACCAAGGATTGTGGTTTTGAAGAAATCCGACAAAATGGTCTCTAGTTTACTTGGACAAATGGGCAAGAAAATGAAGATCATATCGAAAGTAAGTTGGATATGGTCTTCGCAAATACAGATTGGCTAGCTTATTTCCCAGCTTCTGAGGTCGAAGCTCTTCTCCGAATGAATTCAGATCATAGTCCCCTCTTATGTACTATTTGGAAGGATAAAAAGCAGGGTCAATTACGATATTCCACTTCGAAACCATGTGGCTAGGGCACAAAGAAATAAAAGGCGAAGTTGAGAAAACATGGAATGAGTAGTCCCCAGGCTACGATATAACTCAGCAGATTACAAGGTGTGCTTTTAACCTCACAAAGTAGAGCAACACTATTTTTGGCAATGTCAAAAAGGAGCTAAAGAAAATGGAAGAGGAGATAAGAAAGCTGCAGGATACTCCACTTACAACGGAAACAAAGAAGGAACTGGAACTTTGCATACGACGAATTGATGAATTATTAGTGAGAGAAGAGACTATGTGAGCACAACGTGCTCGGGTCGATTAGCTGAAAGAAGGGGACCATAACACCAATTTCTTCCACAAACTGGCCAGTCATAGAAGAAGTAGAAATTGGGTAGAGGAGATTAGGACGGAGGAGGGTGAAGTAATGAATGACTTTGGATGAATTCAGGAGATCTTTAGGTCTTATTACTTGTCACTATTTTCTTCTTCCAATTATGTGCAGGTGGAGGATATTACCCGGAGAGTTCTAACCACAGTGACGAGCAAGATGTGCCTTACCCTAGCCAAACCTTATACTATAGCAGATGTGAAGAAAGCCCTATTTCAAATGTTCCCGACCAAGGCGCCAGGCTCAGACAGAATACCTCTAGTAGAATGTCTATCCCCAACTAATCGACACGTGCCTTGGATTCCTAAATGAGAATAGAGATCCCACTTTCATCAATCAAACTCTGATTACCCTTATACCTTATACCAAAAGTAAAGACACCTCAACTCTGTATCAAATATTGTTCGATTAGCCTTCGTAACATAATAGTGAAGATTATTACAAAGGCAATCTCCAATCGGCTGCAAGCTCTCCTACCTGAGATTATTCATGAGAACCAGGGAGCCTTCATCCCCAAACATCTAATCACAGAAAACTCACTTGTAGCTTTCGAAGCTTTTCACCATCTGAAGTAGAAAACAAAAGGTAAACACGGTTCCTGTGCATTAAAGCTTGATATGATAAAAGCATATGACCATGTAGAATGGCCTTTTCTGGAGAATATAATGTTAGCTCTCGGCTTTCCTAATGCTTTTGTGAGCCTAGTTATGCAGTGTGTACGTACTGTACAATATGCTATTCACATTAATGGGCATATATGAGACTATTTCAATCAGAATAAAGGACTTTGTCAGGGGGACCCTCTATCTCCTTACTTGTTTCTTTTCTTTACTGAGGGTCTGGCCGCCCTCCTAATTGACGCAGAAAGAACATGTTTGATTCATGGTCTTCAGATTGCCAGGGGTGCTCCTCCGATTACTCACTTATTTTTTGCTGATGACAGCCTTCTCTTTATAAGGGCTAATGAATAAGAACTGAATAGAGTCAAGCATATTCTGGCCATCTATAAGCTGACATCAGGACAAAATGTTAATATGCAGAAAAGCTCAATATTCTTTAGTCGAAACATCTCTACTGATGCTAGAAACTCTCTTAGAAACCTACTCCAAGTGTGAATCGCGGAAGCAACAGACAAGTACTTTGGCCTACAAACCCTCTTAGGGCAATCTAAGAAGCAAATCTTCTCAAACTTGAAAGATCGTATTCAGGCAAAGGTGGGAACCTGGAAAGTCTAATTACTATCACGGGCTGGGCGAGAGATCCTGATTAAAGCAGTATTATAGGCTATCCCTACTTACATGATTGACTGTCTTTTATTGTCGAATGAAACTTGCAGTAGAATTGAAAAGTGTCTTTGTGACTTCTTCTGGGAAAGGACGGGTGAGACAAGAAAGCTGCATTGGAGGAGTTGAGAATGAATGTGTAGATCCAAGAAGGAAAGAGGAATGGGCTTTCAAAGACTTGCAAAATTTAATCGGGCCATGTTAGGAAAGCAAGCGTGGCAACTTCTCATCTCACCATCCTCCCTCTCAGCCCGCATCTTTAAGGAAAGGTATTTTCCTCGCTGCTCTCACCAATAAGCTACCAACTGAGTTTTGCTTGGCAAAATATTCAAGCTGGTATTGAATTGTTACGGGAAGGCTTGGATTGGAGGGTGGGCAATGGAAGAAACATTAGCATATGGTCTGACAATTGGCTTCCTGATTCAGTTTCTGGTAAACCGGAGTACATCTTTCTTGGCAGCGATGCACACCGGTCTGTCTCGGACTTGATCCTACCAGATAGTAATGAATGGAATGTACCTCTCCTTACTTCACTCTTTTCAAAAGCTAATGTCCGCCGCATTCGTAGCGTACATATTTGCCCTCGATAGCTGAATGATTCTCGTTGTTGGAGATTCTCAAAATTCGGGCTCTACTCGGTAAAATCTGGATACCAAATGGACTTCGAAAAGTGGTGGGCTACTTCCACACATGTGGCAAATTCCCATCTCCAACCCAACTATTGGTCCTTATGTTGGTCATTGAACTATCCACCACGCGTTAAGATTTTCATCGGAGGGCTTTTGATAATAATCTCCTAGTGAGAAGCAATCTGATCCGATGAAATATCGAGGTGGATCCGCTTTGCCCCCTATGTAGAACAGACATAGAGTCAACCCTTCATCTATTTGCTTCCTGTCCCGTCACCAATCAACTTTGGCTTGATCGGGGTGTGTCTCTTCCACAGGTACTTCTACTTCCTTTGATAACTTTCTAGCTAAGCTACTGGAGTCAAAAGATTCCTCGTCGAAAGGTTTCTGAGCAACATGCATGTGGGGCATTTGGAAGATTCAGAATTTGCATGTCTTCAACGAAGATAGAAGATTTGACATACTAACTGAGATGAATCGTGCCCTCGCTTTTCTTGCTGACTATCAAGCTGTGAACTCAAAACAAGTAGGCATAGTACCTAGAGAAATCCACTCCTAGTTCCCACCCCCTCGAGGATGTTTCAAAGCAAATTCAGATGCCAGTATCTTCGACAACACAACGGGTCAAGTAGGGATCATCATTAGAGACTCACTAGGACAGGTTGTCATGTGTTATGTGCATACCTTCCCGCATGTTACCTACGCTACGATCCTTGAAGCCCACGGCATACGCCTAGCCCTGGACGTTGCTCACTCCCTCAGCCTCAGGCGAATCATTTTAGAGTCGGATTGCCAACCTGTTGTTCATCAGCTTGCCCAGGCTGAGTCCGATCTAAGTGACTTAGCCGTGATTATCGAAAATTGTCTTTCTGCTAAGGTGAACTTCCAGGAGTGCCACTTTGCTTTTATCCGACGAGAAGGGAACGCAGCGGCTCATGCACTAACCAAAATTCGCCTTCCACTAGGAACTCTCTCTATGCTGTATTCATCCCCCCCTTCGGAGTTTCTTCCTGGGTTAGCAGCGGATACACTATGATACACTATGGGTAACTAAACGGGTAATAAGTCGTCTTTCAATCACATTTAGGGTTACCTTGACTTTAATGTACTTTAAGTTCCATAGGGATTCTATAAATCTTGATCTCTAAGCTTCCCAACCGATACCCAATATTACAAATCATACAAGAAATCACATTTTTCTATGAATGCAAATTCTTTTACCAACAACTGATTTCTATTGAAAAAAAAAATAACTAGATGTAAATTTTTTTGGTACCATGTAATTCCCATTCAAAAAGAATCAAAACGTCTCTTACTATCAAAAGGTTATTCCTCCAAAACCAATCACCGAATATTATATAAGAACTCATTTTCCATCAATCCAAATATTTTAAATTTGAGTTATTAGGAATATTAAATACTATTTGAGACCTTTCTAAATCTTCAAAAATTCTACCTTGATATCATTAAAAAGTCATATAAAAATCTTGGACCACTACCGTCCAACTTCTTAATTATTATCAATCTGGCTCAAAAGAAGGTATCCACTAGTAAGTCTTCCCTGGAAAGAATTCTCCCCCTCTTTAAGTAGAAAAATTATCTCCATCGTCATTAGCATCATCAACCTTTCGAAACACTTGTGACTCTTTTCTTCTCACTTAATTGTAAAAGGACGTAAAATAAAATATCACACATATCAAATTTATGTCAATCAAATAATGATAGAATATTTTTAACAAATCATTGTAAATGGAAGTAAAATGAAAGTAGACATTTAAGTTATCAATCTGTTAAATTTTAAAATAATTTAACATGAAAATTTTAATCCTAAAATAGATTATTTTTCATATTTCATTTGACACTAGTTTTTCTATTAATGTGAAAGAACTATATTATAGTTCTTAAATGTACTTGTTAAATTTGTTTAAGCTATATTTTTTGACAAATTTGGGAGGTTTACATTTGCATGATTAAAAGTTTTATCTCGTATTTTTGTTTAAGTCATATTTGATATTTGTTGATCTCATAGTTGATTAGGTTTGTTAATCTCACATAGTTGTAGTCTAAAAGTGGTGGAATTATTTATCATATGAAATCAAAATAATTTATTAGACTATCTAACTGTCTAACATTCAATAATTAATGTATTCCACTTCATGAATAAAAAGAGGTACACTGTGTTTCTCCTAAGAAAAATTTGAAGTTTGAATATCGAACATGATTAGATATGGTATGGAGGAAATATTTTTTCCCAATCCTCTCACAACAGAAAAAATCACTAATATAATCTTGGCTTATGCTTCATATCATTCCTAAGCTCATAGGATTGAATGTTTTTGAATATTTTAGTACATTTCACATGCTTTCTTTCATCTATCATCTATGGTGAGGAGGAATGGTATAGAAAAGAGTTGAGAATCTTGAGTATGAATTTACTTTTGGTGATTTTGACATAATATCATACAACAATTTAGTCTTCCATGAAGAGTAGCAAAAAATTTTGCACTTATGATACGATGAAAGGGGAGGTGAAATTTCTTATTGAGCCACGAACTCTTTCCAAGTGTGTGCATAACGACTTGTTCAAAAGTGAGAAAAAAGTTAATGTCATGGTAGGTTTGTAGTTATAAAAATGAGTTAGAGTTTATAAATTGGATGAATAATTCATAGGCTCGACAAAAGCCAACACTCTTGAAAATAAAATAGTTTTCTTGACCTGCGTAGCCTAATAAAAAAAAATGCAAGGTTTGAAATACATGATATGTTTTAACAAATTAATCAACGACAAATAATCACTTATGAATTCTCTCAAAGCTGATGAATCAGGAGCTTATGGTTGTGAAAACCATGTGATTCATGAATTTTGTGATATTCTAGACTTATCAAATTAAAAGTACATCGATTAAGGCTATCATCAAATAACACTACGTTCAAGAATTAAATTGATATGATGTGATTTTAACATTTAATCAATTATTTATCATAGATTGATGTGGTCTTCTTCTTATGAACCTGAAGTTGTCTTTTAGAATGAGACAATATTGAATTGGTGGATTTTTTATTATTTAAATCGATGTAAACTTACATTTTCAAATAAGTTTAAAACAAGAATTTCGATACCAATATTGATACATCGATACTTGAGTGTCATGAAGATGGTACATTGGAGTTTCGCGTTTTAATTTTTTATTTCTTTTTTTTCAAAAAGCTTTCAAGAATTTACTTTTCAATAGCTCCACCGATAATCATAATAAGGGCCATGTCTTGATGAGTAAAAGGGAGCATTAATTGCTTGAAAACTGGGCGTGAACTCGACCAGAGTAGTCATCGTGAGAGCAATATGCAAGGAAAATGGTTATATTAATGTTTATCATGAAAACAAATTTATAGCTTCTCATAATGTTTTTGAATAAACATAAGAAGATCAAGTAATGAAGGTATCAATTAAGAATTGGTAGTGGCTGAATAATTTTGGGAGATATACGAATAAATGGTCTATTTGGTGGAAACAGTACTTTTTCAGATAAATTGTCAATAAGGAAGCTAGTTCTTGGAGGGAAACTTGCATTGAGGAATTATGATTTCTAGGAAAACTACAATGTACAAGAATAAACATATTTGTTACAAGAAACAAAAGGAGAAATTTTTTTCCAATTTAAATTGATGGGCCGTTAGGCCCACATAAAAAATGCCTCCAATAGAAAGCTGCCGAGACATGGACCCATCTTTGAAAAGACTAGCATATCCACCATAGACCAAAATTCCAGGTTTCTTAAAAATAACCCGGAGGTCGATCCGAAATTTGGTCCGACTGGCCTAACTATCAGTCGGACAAGAATTTTTTTCTTTCTGTTTTAATATAATTTTTTAAATTATATATTTTTATATAGGTAAATATAAACTAATAATAATTAAAAAATATAAAATATACCAAATTTCGAGTCGAATAGTCTAATCTGACCAGATTTTTCAGACAAATTATCTGGTCGGACTGGACACTATTTTTACCCCAAAAATGAACTAGACTTATGCTCGATTCACAGTCCGACCAGTCAAAATGCTGGTCAGATTGCATTTTTTAAAACCTTGCAAAATTCCATTGTTCTCATAAATGACCCGGAGGTCAACCCAGAATTAGGTCCGACCTCTGGGTCAGCCAGTCTCATCGGTTTAATTGCTAGTCGGACCGAACATTTTTTTCTTCTATTTTTTAATTTTTTGAAATATTTATAGGTATATAGGTAAATAATTTAAGTAACAAACTAATAATATCATATAAATATATTAATTGTTATAAAATACACCAAATACAATATTCATACAAAAGGGTAATCTCGAAACGAAGATAAAACCATAAATTAGTAAAACTTTCTTAGTGAACCGTCTAGTCCGACAAAAATTCAGACATCTTGCCCGGATTACATTTTTTTAGCCAAAACGGAACGCTCTTAGGTGCAATTGGCGGTTCAACTAGTCCGACCGTCGATCGGACCGCGTTTTTTAAAACAATGCAAAATTCATTCACAAAGCCAAACATTTTTGTCTTTTTCATTTTTTTTCACTTCTTTCTTAATTCCGTTTATTCTTCCTCGATTCCATTTTTTTTGTTGCGTTCTCTACAAGTACAGTCACCCTTTGTAATTTTTCACTAGAGTTTTAATATACATATCTTCCTTTCAAAAAAAAAAAA
>SOPF01026347.1:0-55545 GCA_012979155.1 Hypericum perforatum | reverse complement strand
GGGGGGGGATGGTATATCTTTTTCGGGTGATTCTGCTCCACACATTGCTTGGCAAGAACTTACGGGTTTGCCTCGCTATAAGACACAATCACCAGCCATCCTTATTAAAGACATACACTGGTGTGTCTTTCATCGCTTTATGGCTGGGTGCTTTGGTGCACAGTTTGAGAGTAGCAAAATCACAAAGCAACAATTATATGCTTTAGCTTGTGCACAAAACCATCGTAGGTTTGACACATTTGGATTAATTGTTGATGTGATAAAGCATACCTTAGATTTGCCTAACCCCCGTTGGCTAGGGCTTGGCCATATTATTGCTATGCTTGTTCATAAGTTTGTTGCAGATCTGCCGATAAATGAAAACATGATAAACCCATCGGTCATTGATCGTGATCAACTGGTAAAGTGGCATTTAATTCCAAGACTGGCACAGTTGAACAGGGCACCAGGGAATATGTGGTCATTCCATATATTGATCGCGATGGTGTCCGGAACCGATTATTGCAAGAAGAAAATGTTCAACTTCCAGAGCAGCAAGCAAGCATCAACAATCTAGCCCAGCACATCACTGACCTTGAGGTCGAAGTGCGGAACAATGCAGAAGAACAGGCAGCTCGCTGGCAAATATATCAGGAGGACCAGGCCTACAACCGCGCTTAATGGGAATGGCTCCGGAATCACCTCCAACCTCCGCCGGAACAATGATCACGGGCTTTTTCTTCTCCTAACTTTGCTTTATTTTTATTTTTAATTTTTATGTTGTCTTTGATTTGCTAATTTCATTTTATGTTTTGCATGTTTTCTTCACACATTGAGGACAATGT
This sequence comes from Hypericum perforatum, assembly GCA_012979155.1. Classification (NCBI taxonomy): domain Eukaryota; kingdom Viridiplantae; phylum Streptophyta; class Magnoliopsida; order Malpighiales; family Hypericaceae; genus Hypericum; species Hypericum perforatum. Next base: position 54,721 of record SOPF01026347.1, on the reverse strand, counting down.
GTCTTCAAAGTGTGGGGGTGTGTGTGTTTATGTTTTGTTATTTGTGTTTATCTTGTTATGTTTATGCCTTTTGTGTCTTGTGTTGATCTTGCTGTGCCTGTCTCTCTTCTTACTGTGGTTGTTATTATGCTTTATTCATGTGATCGAGTCTGTTTTGTGTGTGTTTTGTGTTTTTGATTGAAGTGTGTTAGAGTCTTTTGCAAATGATGAAACAATCCTCAGATTTCATGAACTTCTTGTCATAAGAGAAGTCCCATATCATGCATTCAACAGTCTTGAGCAAAATGAATTGTTAGACATAAGCTATTATATCCTCGTTCATTTAGGCTAGTCGTTATGCTAGGTAGACTAGACTAGTGAATTAACGAGTGACCTTGTGAGGATTTTGAGTCGAAGGCAAAGACAATCCGTCTTTATTTTATTCATAAGGTGTGTGCTTCGTTTCAGTAATGGAGGTGTTAAATGATTACCTTGCATAACTCAATAAGGTAGAAAGTGTCGAGGGCAATTTTGCTATAAGCCTAGGGACTTAGAGCCAAAAACCTGATCTTATCTGTTGCATACCTCGTTGAGCTTGAGCCTATTCATTGAAATATTATATGTAAGCTACTATATAACCCTTCCTCATGAACTTTCCCACCTTTGACTATCCGTCCGAGGAAGCTTTAGGATTACATCTTTGGGAAATTTGTGTAAGGGTTCTTATTGTAGTATAGCTTGGGGGGGTGCCTTACCATATAAGGGTTGCGGGTAGTTAAGACTATGAAAGTGTAATGACTTGGCTTGCAAAAAGAAAAAAAATAGAAAAAAAGAGAAACCTTGTGCTTAGAAAGAGTTGAAAAAGAAAAGAAAAGAAGAAAATGAAAAGTGGAAAGATGGAAAAGCATAAAAGTAAAAATCAATGTAAAGTTTGGAAAGACAAGTTAAGCACAAGGAGCAAAAGTAAGCAAGTCATAAAAGAAAAGCTGGTCTTTAGGAGTTGGGTTACATCAGGATGAGTGATAATGATAAGGTGAGACGTGTAGAATAGACGAGAGGTAGAATTTTGTATATAAGCTCCTCGAATTGGGTGGTTTAGCCACTGCCCATGCCCATATCCTCACCTTTACCTTTAGCCCCATTACAACCCAATAAAAGTCCCTCCTATGACATGATCTACTTTGTTTCGAGTGTGTTTTGGTATGATATTTAACACTTTTAGACCTTCAATGTGCACACGAGAGTAGGATAGTTGACCACCATACATTTGTGAGTTTAAATCAATCCTATCCTACGAGTGGTTAACTCTTTAGTCCGGAACACTTGGTGTAAAAACTTGATTAAATGATTGAGGGTATAATCGCCTATTGCTTTTGTATTCATTTTGCTCAAGGTTGTGATGTGTGTGCTTGTGGGGATGATTTTGTGATGAAAGTTTAATTTCTAATGGCACCACTTGTTGGTCTTCTGATGCACCTTCCATGGGGACAAGGAAGGAAGTAAGTGTGGGGGTGTGATGCATGTAAGAACATGCATCCGTTTAGCTTTAGTTTATGTTGTTTTGTCATGTTTTAGGAAGTGTTAAGTCGAGTCGTGTCTATGTTTTGTTTCATTTTGATTAATTGGTCAAGGAGAAGATTGCCTATTGTTTTGGTGTGTTTTGTAGGTATTTGGAGCATCTTGGGAGCTAAGGCAAGGATCGGTGGACATAGGCGATGAGTCGAGCTAAATTCGGAAGTTTGAAGGCAAAAGTGAGTTGGGGCAGATTGCTACCCCAACGTACGCTGGTTAGGCCAGCGTACGTTGGCCTTGCTCGGGAAGAATTACTCGGGAGGTAGAGAACAACCCCAACATATGCTGGTCTAACCACGTACGTTGGCCTTCGTTCGGACAAAGAGAGAGTTTGGCAGTGAGCAACCCCAACGTACGCTGGCCTAGCCAACGTACGCTGGGGTTCGACAGCCAACATTAAGAATTGCTTCACCGAACTTCCCACTTACCTTTGTCTACACTTTTGAGGTGGAAAGCAACTTGGAAGAGGACAAGACCAAGGAGGAGGCTGCAGAGAAACCAAGAGGAGGAGAAGAAGAAGAGCTTGTTTTCTTAGATTAGAACTCTCCAAGCCAAAGACATTAGTTGTTAGATTTTATTATGTGTTCTTGAATTGTTCTTGAGGATATTGTAACAACTTTGGATTCGATACAATCAAGGTATTTTCATTTTCTTCCTTGGTTACAAGTTTATCTTTATGTCGAAGTTATCATTTAAGCTAGATCAATGAATGCTTATTTTATGATCAAGGATGACAACTTGGTTTAGATCACAGCCTTCATTCGTATATTGGAGAAAAACTTGATATTGTTTATGAATCTAGGCCTGACAAACTTAGGCTCATAATCGTTATTGAGATCGTAGCATAGAAGTATCAACAACCCAAACGATTGATTCGCTTAGCTTAAGATTTAAGAATACATCATCCGGTACTTGACGAACAAATCCGTTTTCTATTCCCTGTGGAGACGATCTAACTTATCACGATATTACTTGTGCGATCGTGTAATTCTTGCACGTATTTAGATCCAAGTTTGGACGCATCAGAATGCACTGAGGCGTTGTTGGCTGCTTATAAGACAAGAGGATGAAGATCTTGTTGGTAGTAGCTATGTTTTGCTCTTCGGATTTAGTTGCTTTTCGTATTTATGATTTGCTTTAGATAAGTTGATGATTTTCATGTCTATGGGTATGCAATTTTTATGTTTTTTACTCTTTAATCTTCGGAATGAAAATTTTGTGGCTCATTGAGCTTATCTAGTGGTGATTTTATTTCTGTATACCAGCTTGAGCCTTTCCAATTTGGAAAGTGGATAACTATCCACGGATAGAGTACATGCAATGGGAAAGCTGATTTAGACAGACTCAAGAGGTTCTGCATTGCCTATGAGTATGTTAGGGCGGAGAACATTAGAGATTATGCGGTTGGTGAAGTTGAGCTGGTGAAAGCCAAGATTTCGGAGATTGACGATGATACGAAAAGGACATTGGTGCAAGTGCGAGAAATGGAGATGCAGATATCGAAGCTGACTATCGTGAAGGAAGCCAGCATGGGCGATGAAGTTAAGGACTATTTGAATATGATTTCTCTCTCTTCCTCTTGTATATATGGATCTAAATAAGAGGTTTTGAAATAAGTATTACTCCCTCACTATGATTAGGCCAGGGTAATTAATTTAAGGGTTGTCATCAAGAAAAATTATAATAATTGCTATTTGGATTCAGATTAGATTAGCCAAAACATGCATCAATCCATCTACCACGGGGCCATTGAACCACGACATGTAAATTTGCCTTGTATTCCAAAATGCACGTATCATATCTATGCGTCCACATTTCACAAATACCGAACTTTTTGTGGTCCCATTAATCACATCTGATTTTTAAAGAATTGATAAATTATTTTATAAATTTTTTACTTAAATAATATTATAAAAAACACCTAATACTAATCAATATCTCATAACTTAGGTTAATTAATTTTAATTTTATCTTAATATGTTGTGGACTTGTGGTAACCATAACTACATGCTCGGCCCACAATCTATATCAAACAACAAAAAGCTTAAAAAAGAGAGAGAAAAGCGAGTTTTTGGCCGGTGCACTCTTGGCCTCGTTGGGAGCAGTTCAGGAGTCCGATCTATGATTGATCCACACCATCGGGTCGACCGTCAGTTAGCTGCCTTTGTCGCCAGCTTCAGAAAACAACTGCTTGCCTTATCTCAGATTTCGGCCACTACGGACCTCCCAGGCCGGATAGAAGGCCACCACGACATCAGCCTCCTCAAGCCATGTCCTTCGGTTACAGCCTCGTCACTAGCACCACCCGGGATTTTTGGATCCCCAACACGGCCGCCAGCCCTTCCCATGCCAGTAGCTATCGTATTTGGCCACGCCGGGCCGATCGGAGCACAGATCGGGAACCTCCTCGTCGAGGCACTCCCTATAGTGGCAGCCCCATCGGCGGCGCTGCCCTCCTTCACTAGAATGGCCAATTGGCCACCGGCCATTCAAAGCCAGATTCACGCCAAAGCTATGCTCTCCGGCGGGATCTGAGCATAGCCCGGGTATGGGCTAGACGTGGCACATCTTTTATTGTGCTCATCAGCCGATGTCCCTCTATTCAACGCCATCGCTCCAGCCACCGCTTCGGCCACTGTGCCAGCCTCTGCTCCAACCTCTGCCCGACTTCTGCACCGGTCATCGTACTGTCTGTCTCTGTCATCTCTACCCCGTTCGGAGGTACTTTTATGCTGAGCCAGCCGTCCGCTAGCTTTGCAAGTTTGGCTTAGGGGATGCAAGTCCTTCCGCCAGCTTTGGGACACGTCTCTTTATTGGCCGCGTAGTGTTACCCTAAACTAGATCACCACACTTAAACAATTGGTATCTAGCGACGGGTTAGTTTCTCTTTATCTACCACACCTAACGACCCAGCTTGTCGGTTTGTTCGTGATGGGGCTGTTGGCCAGTGGGATTTTACGGACTTGTCATCTACCTTTTATAATTTTTTCTTATTAATTTAATAAAAAGGGTGTGAGTTAGTTAAGAAAAACCATAACTACATGCTCTAGCCCCAACTAGTCAATGGTAAATGGCAATTTGGCCAAATCCTCCTAAATTGGAATGGTATTATCACCCTAGTTTCGATTGGTCTACTTGATTGACAATCGACGATGGTACAAATAATATTTTAAGGATATATTGCGTTGACTTGTTGAAGAGAGAAACATAAGTATAGAAATGGAATAGAATAAATTAGGTCTTAACATTTTCCACACGTGGATTGTGAAATAAATGATACTATTTTAAACGTATCATCATATCTGCCCATAATGGTTGTGTTATTTATGTTCGATGAATTAACTAAAGACTTCACATTGTCATTGTCAATAGAAATATTGTTTGAATATAAATTTCATATTAATCTCATATTGATTATGATATATAATTATACATATACGTAACATAGAGAGAGATCCCCTCAATAAAGAATTAGACTTTATTTGCATACGAGTTCAAACAAAATTATTCTATTCCATGTTAATATTGGTGATGGAAAAATAAAAGAACAGAGAACATAATCGACTATTGTGTCTAATACGTGAACAAATTTGATACTCATCTAACCATAGCCAATATTTGAACCAATTCATTGCAATTGTTTTTTTCTTCTATTCTGTGCTAATTTACGTGTAGAAGAAAAGTTAGTAGAAGAAAAGTTAATGTTAGGTAACACAGTGATGAAATAAAATGAGCAATAGCAAATAATGACCGAAGTTAATAAAAAAGAATTCAGTACTCTGTAGCGGATAATCACTAGTGAACTTTGGTCACGACAATTATCCATTGCACATCATAAGGCATTATTGGAAATTAACCCAAATACATGTAATCAGATATAAAAATGGTAGGCATTATTTGACTCAATGGCAAATCTTTTTTTTTTTTGGTCAAAACAATGGCAAATCTAACCAACCTATGGCTAGATATGTAAATAATTTTTTCCCGTGCTTGTTTCGGTAATGTTAGTGGAAAGAAAAGGTAGTTTTTGTGGTGAAAAGAAAAGAAAAGTTAGTTGCTATTTTCGATAATGTTAGTGGAAAGAAAAGTTAGTTTTTTGGTGAAAAGAAAAGAAAAGTTAGTCTCGTGCTAGTTTCATTAATGTTACCGGAAGAAAGTTAGTCTCAATGGTGCTTCCAGCTCAATTGAGCTCTTCGCTGTGAACACAACCACAATCCGGAGAATTTTTAAATCCCGATCCTCTCCTGATCTACTGAGACAGAAAGTTCAATAAATTAATCAAGAAAAAATAAGATTCCAATTATTAAAAGATTAGATAATTGTGCAATAATGTGTCTTAAGCTGTCAAGAACAACCCTCGATTTATTTGTTAGTGCCTATCACTGGTTGGCTGATTTCTACAATGACTCGTTTCAATTCCATCCTTACTAGTCAAGAAACTAGAAAACGTAACTGCATTAGATTAAAAATAATATAAAATAATTATTTAACTATTTTCAAATAATTAACTGAATCATCTGCATAAAATTATTTAAAAAATACATAAATAGATCATTTGAATATTGCATGATGAACTAAGAAAATTTATTTAAACGTAATTAAATAAATCATCTATATGAAATTATAAACAGTCTATCACTATGAAAATATTGAGAAAACTATTTAAATGTTTAAAACAATTCTGTAAAAATATAATTATAAACACTCACCATCATGAGTTATTTACCCCAAGGTTAGTGTATGAGCGGCACAAGGACTTTGTCGAAAATCTTAGATTCGGCCAGGATGCTATCTCTCACCAATTTCAAGATGATTTGATTCTCTCTTGCATGCTCTTTTGAATCTTCCTCTTAGGAGCAAGTATAAGCATTAAGTTTAATAATCATAACATAAACTATATAGTTTTAACCCCCAAAAAAAAATGGATTACGTGTTAGTTTGAAGACACCAAACTCATAAAATTAACTATTCACACATACTTAAAGAACAACAGAATATATTTAAGCATTAATTAACAAAAAGAAGAGTACACGATAAGAAAGCTTATCAATGTTCAAGAAAGCTTTTTCCTTCCTTCACTCATGTCCATGGCAGAGAGGAGAGAGTACAATGTGGTGGCTAAGTCTATTTTTTATCCTCCTCTCATAATGTCGCATAATGTGCATAAGTCAAAAGTCGAAAGTAAAACTTAAGTAAAATAATCTAAAATCCTAACAACTACTATCACTGTCTGTCTCTAGCACGCGCCACTCGCCTATGGCGTGTGCCACACTACCATTCGAGTGTGTATTTCTCTCTATTAGCGCGCATCAATAATGCCTATGGTGTACTCCATACTCAGTGATGATAGCTGCTGGTTGCTAAGTACTCTGCTGATTTAGGATGAAATGGACAATAGGTCGTCTGTCTGGATGACCTGGCGTACGCCAACACTACCTGACGTGCGCCAAGATTAACGAATCAATCAAGTTGGAGTGTGCTAACTCTCCTGGCATGAGTATTCTAGGCCTCGGATGGCCAACCAAAGCGTACGCCAACACAACAGAATTTCCAACAGAATTGCAACAATGAGTAAGTACGGAAATATCGTCCCACGGAGATCGAGTTTAAGGCTACTATTTAGTTTACTAACTTCTCTAGGATCACATTATGAAGTTTGTTTGATTAAATACTCGTTCTAAAGTCGGATTACTAATCTACAAATTATGAACTTGACTACTTTGAAGGTTTGGTTCTTAAAATAGATTTTTAACAACTTAACATGCAAAAATGAGCAATGTGACTTAAAAACCAGAATAGCTAACATATTCAGGGGGTTATTAATGTATGTGACATGATCCGAGCATTTCTAAGGCGACAAATCTACACTTTCGTGCTAGATTTGTCTAAATTTATCATTGACTAAGTTTTGAATGACAGGATATTCTTTCGACCTCAAAAGCCATCTAAGCTTAGCTAAGCACAAGCTTTCAATATCACTCAGTGGATAACGAGTTACTAAGAAAGATTTCTCTTCTTTCAAAGCAACAAATTATTTAATCAACCTTTCCACTAATCCTATCTCCTTTTGGTCACAAGTTTTAATTTAGTTATAAGGCTTGGTGATCAAGCAAGTCTAAGCCTTAAGTTTGTTGATTAAAACATGTTCCTCTTAACATTTTTACCCCTATAAAAATATTGCTGCATGTTTGATTTTTAATCACCAAACTCACAAAATCAACTACTCACACATATTAACAAAGAACAACATAAACAAACAACATACTTAACATTAATGAACAAAAGGAAGAGTACAAGAGAACAAGGCTTTACAAAATTCAAGGAAGCTTTCTCCTTCCTTTCCTCATATTTCTCACTGAGAGAGCAAATTTTGTGGCTTCTAAGTCTCTCCCCCTCTCTCTCTTGTCTCTTTTCATAATAATGCTCATAATTAGCTAAATACAAAGTCAAAAGTCAATTAAAATATAAACTAACATAATATCCTAACAACTACTCCACCTCATCTTCAAAGGTGTCTGCCATGGTCACAAAATGGCCAAAAATCCCGAGTGCATGGCCCCTCCAATGTTTTTCACTCAAAAAGGCAAGTGGCAGCTCTGTCACTGTCTGACCTAGCGTACGCCAACTATGCCTGGCGTGCACCAGGTACTCAGATGCTTGGTCGTTTGCATCTGGTCGTTCATACTCGTGGTCGTTCATGTTTGTGCTTTTCTGGCTTATACCACCCTCCTCTGGCGTGTGCCAAGTCTCTAAAACTTTCTCTTCTTGTTTCACAACTTTCCTCTTGTCTATGCATCTGCTCGTCCAGCTCGTTCATCATCCATTTCCTTGAATTAGTTCCTAAAAACTTCAAAAACACAAAGAAAAACAATATACACAACTAAAACACACGATGAACAAAAACTAACACAAAGACAACTACGACTCAAATAAAATAACTTAAAATACTAACAATAAACTAGACAATGGACACAAATAATGACTATTTTAAGCACTCATCACACCCTCACCCACACTTGAATCTTTGCTTATCCCAAAGCAAAACTCAAATGCGGATACAAACTAAACAAAAATCACATAAACACTCAAAATCACATAACGAGGTAAAGCCTTGGCAAGACTCGATAAAATCTTAACTTCCCTAAAAAAATCAACTTATATCAAAATCTTATCATAAACCTAGTTAGTTCATCAATTCCAAAATACAAAACATAATGAACTAGTAAAACCATCGATACTCTATTGTTTAAACAAGTGTTAACTCTATGTAAAAGATATTACAAGGTTAAACTCTCGAGGATAATAAGGTGTTTCACTCATGTAGTGCATGGTCAACTTCCTATCACTCGCATATAGGTCAATATCTCAAAGCATCCTTCATCTTACTCAGTGTTATCTAAAAGTTGTAATGGTTGTCAATGATCAGAGGGCTCTTTTATCAGGTTGTAATGGGGCTAAAGGTCAGGGTGAGGTAAAAATATATGGATAGTGGCTAAACCACCCAATCCAAGGACTCAATACAAGAACTAAGTAGTCTCTTGTCTAATCTAAAATATTCTCACCAAGTATAATAAAAGTGCACTTCCCAATATTCCAATATGCTAAGACCAAGAAGCTCAAGTATTGCCTAGAAACTATGCATATTCAAATTTACATTCTTTATTTTCACTATTTGTTTCTTGATTCTGATTCACTTCTTTCAGTAGTTCCTTGAATGCGGATTTCCTTTTGTGCTTATCCGAAGTGTGCTGTTGATTTGTGCGTGAGGATTTTCTTTCTTTTTGTCTCCTGCCACCCTTCGGCGCGCACCACTAGTGCCTTTGGCGTGCTCCAAATGTGTCAAGCAAGGTGCGGACCAGAGTTTGGTCTGCAATGGCACGCGCAAATACTTCTGGCGTGCGCCAGTGTTCTTGAGCAAGAACAATGGCGTGCGTAAATACTCTCTGGCGTGCGCCAATGTTCAACAGCAGTAGCACTGAGCAAGTCCGGTAATGTCGATCCTCAGGGAAACGAGTTTCTAGGCTTCGTACTTGGTTTCTGAACTTGTTTAGGGAGTAAATTATGAAGATTGGTTGACTTATAACACTAACAACTTCTAAATTAAAGATCAAAGTGTTGAAACAAGTGAAAAGTCTTCAAGAGTTCAAAACAAACAACTTACAATCTGATTTAGCAAATTTAACTAAAAGTGAGTTCAGAACCAGTCAAACACATGAAATCAATCAATTCAGGGGATTTATTAAGTTTGTATATGATCCGAGTGTTCCAAGAGCAACAAACTAAAGCAAGACGAAAAGAAAACAACTAAAACATCCTAAAAAGTCTAAAAAGATCCTAAGAAATAAACACAACGAATGAGTGTTTTAGGCACTCATCACACTCCCACACTTGAATCTTTGCTTGTCCTCAAGCAAAAACTCAAATATGGACAAAAACATAAACAAAAATCTCATAAGAACAAAAGATCACAAAAACATGGCATGACAAGATCAAAACTTAACTTCCTTCAAAATCATCAACTCAAATCAAAATCTCATCAAAAACCTAGTTAGTTCATTAATTCAAAGCACAAAACACTACGAACTGGTAGGCATCTCGATACTTTATTGTTTAAAAAAGTGTTGACTCTATGTAAAAGACACTAGAAGGTTAAACTTACGGATAATAAAGTGTGTCACTCATATAATGTATATGGTCAACTTCCTATCACTCGCATACAGGTCAACATCTCAAAGCATCCTACGTCCTACTCAGCGCTACCTAAAAGTCGCAATGATAGTAAATGATCAGGGGGCTTTTTATCGGGTTGTAATGGGGCTGAAGGTCAGGGAGAGGTAAAATATATGGGAAGTGGCTAAACCACCCAATCTGAGGACTCAATACATAAACTAAGCAGTCACTCGTCTAATCTAAAACATCCTCACCAAGTATAATAAACGTACACTCCCCAATCTCCCAATATACAAAGACCTAGAAGCCCAAGTTTTACCTAGAAACTATTCTTATTCAAATTCACATTCTTTTTCTTTTCTTTTTCTTTCCTTTTTCACTTTTTTTTTCTTTTTCTTGACTTTCTCTTTTCTCATTTTTTTTACTTACTTTTTTTCTTTTTTTACAAACATAAAACAAACTATACAAACTTAGCATATCTAGGCAAAACTTGGCTTCCCTGTCTATCCATCCTACTATCACCAATCCAACCACTGAAGCTATAGTGACAAAGCTACCAACTAAACCACCCCAATACAAATCAACCTAAAAGTCCTCAGATCAGATGATTAAAGGTAAGGAGAATTGGTCAAGATTGGCTTATAATTGGCTTCCTCATCTAAGATCAATAAAAAGGCTCGGCTCAAATGGTTTGATGCAAATGGTAATAAGGGATTTTGGCTCAGGCTCTAGGCTCAAATATCAAAAAATGCCCCGTCGACTCACAACTCCCACGCAACCAAGACCACGATAAGTACTAGTAGGATGCCTCAATTAACTAACACTAGTATGCACCTCATGAAAAATAGAGACTGGTGTCTCTGCCGTCGGCTCAAATCCGCACAAGGTACACTCAAAAACTCTCTAGTCTAGTCTACATAGTGAAACAACCTTCCTAAACAACAGAGAGTAAGATAACTACCAATTCCTAGGCTTTGTGCTCAAATTAAATTCCTAACTAAGGATTTGATAAAATTCTAAATTAAGTTGAAAAATTTTGAGGGGGGTCAAATTTTGATAAAATCATGCCATGTCTAAACCTACACAACAAACACAATAAAAACAAAACCTAGACAAACTAAACAACCTAACAAAGGAAAATTCCTAGAAGGAACCCTCCTCCACACTTGAATGACACATTGTCCTCAAGGTGTCTAATACACGCAATCAAAAACACAAATATCACACAAGTATAAAAAGAACAAACATGCAAGTATGCAAAAACAACGATAAGCAAACAAACACACACATTGAAATCTAAAACACAAAAGAGCAAAGAAAGTAAAATAAAATAAATAAATAAAAAATAAAAAGGAAAAAGGAAAAAGGAAGTAAGAGCTCCCTGTCAATCCTAATGAGGTGGTGGAGGTGGTGGTACGTTGAAACTCATGTTGGTGCCATAAACATCTATCCAATGATGCATGTACTCCATGTGGGCCCTCTGTTCGGCTCGGAAGGCTTTCTGCTCCTCTCTTTCTGCCCTCTGCTCGGCTCTATCTCTATCATACTCCTCGTGAAATCGTGACCAGTTTGTTTGGTTGGTCACTGCGGACTCCTGAACTTGTACCTGTAAGGAAGTAAACTGGTCACGAAGGTAATGGAGCTCACCATAGATGTCATGTGTCGTGTGGGTCAGAGCAGCCTGACTGGGGCCTGGCTGACTGGGGTCATGCTGGCTCTGCTCCTCCTCTGAATCCGCGTCTCCCGTGTCGTCATCTACCTGAGCTGGAGGTGGAATAGGATGTCTGAGTTGCTCCTGCACAGCTGGTCTATCCTGCCATTCCTTGAACCTGTACACAGACTCTCCATTTGCCCTCGTCTTCGTGATGAGCTTGCTGTTGTTGAGCTTTTGGATATTGAGCGGCAACAAATCAACTGAAGTACCCTTAAACTCTGAAAACTCAGCGGGAAACTGGTGACGAGCAATGCGTGCAACAATATGAGCCAAATAGAGACGTGTAGGTCTACCAGTAATCATCCGCCTAAACACGTCTATGACCATCAACCAAATGCTAAAAGGCTGATCATGACTCAAACAATAGAGAGCATATAACTGCGGACGAAAAACCTTCGACTCCTCCCACTACCCGCTAAATGCAAGACTCATGAACCTATGAGCTAGAACAAGGCAAGGGTCCCTAATCAGAGAACTAGGTGCCTTCCCCGCCTCATAATGCTCAAATCCTGTAAGCTCGTGCCATGCCTGATGAGCAAGGCTAGGAGGTGAGAAATTCAATGATGTACCTCCAGTGGGCAAATGAAAAATCCTGTTAAACTCTTCCTCATCTAATGTAAACTCCATATTGAACAGCCTAGCACTAAGTGTTCTGTTATTCCCAGCAATCGTCAAAGTGCTAAAGAACTCACAGCTAAGTTCTTCCTTTCCTAACAGTGTCTTCTCCGAAAAGTATCTCCAACCAAATCTACGCAACATATTCCTCAAATCTCCCTCTAGACCTAATCGCTCCATATCCTCCCAATTAATTTTGAAATAGCTAACAATTGGAATCTTAGAGAAATGGGTGTACCTCCTCCCTTCCCTATCATTGAAGATCGAGAAAGGAGCGTCGTAACGATCGGCGATGTTCGGAAGGGGCTAGTTCTCCGTTGGAGCCGAGGAAGTCCTTACCCTCTTTCCTGCTCTTTGCGTACGTGAACTTTCCGCCATTGAAAAAGGGTGCAAAGTGTTGGGTTTTGATGGTGGAAGGTTATTGAGTAGTGGGCTTGTGAGGATTGAGTGTTTTTGTGTGAATGGATTTTGAGGTTTAGGAGAATTATGAGTTTTTTTGGGTTTTGGCCGAGAGGTTTTAAACCTCTCTGCTGCGACATGGCGCGCGCCACTAGTGATCTGGCGCGCGCCAGTATAGCCCAATTTGTTGACAATTTCTCGCGGATGGTTCTGGCGCGCGCCACCATATTTTGGCGTGCGCCAATACAGTCTTTGGTGCGCAAATTAGTAGGGAAATCTCCATTTCGATTGGTCTTAAGCATATAGCTCACAGAACAAATAAACAAACACACAAAAACCTAGATTTTATTCAATCAACACTGAAGGTGGCCATGACAATCTACGGAACAAAATTTAAAGCAAAATATATAAAGAAAACCCAAAAAAGTACAATTAAACCGAAAAGAAAAAGGATTTCCCTATCACTTTCTTCGCAAAAAGTGCGGTTTGTTCTTGCTTTGTCCGCCATTGTCGAAATCGTCCCGGCCGTGTGTTCGTCAGAGGTTGAAAGGGCTAAAGCTCATAATGGTTGGTTGTAAACTTTGGATGTGGGGTGGAGAAAGTGTATTTGGCAAAATGTGGCTGGTGCTTGGAGGCTATGGCACAATGCGGCCCTCTCAGAATTTATAGGTTCGGAATCTGTCCTACCTGGCGTGCGCCAAGTGGTACGGCGTACGCCAGCTGATATGGCGTACGCCATTGTTCTTCGTGAATGAACAGTTCCTAGAACGTCGTCTATATACAGTGTACTATACCTATACTAAATACATACAAACTATAAACTTATAAGGTACAAAATAAAATTTAAATCTAAACTAATTTTTTTTGTTTTTCTTATTTTCTTGATTTTTTTGGCTTTTATGTACGCTGCGTTCCTGGAAAGCTTGAAAACCAGACGCCCCATTCCTATAGGTTATACTTTAGACGGATTGTCAATTATCGTGACTTTTCGGCATAGAGCCTAACAAGGTCACGATGTATGAGCACAGTCGCTCGATTGGCGTATAGTACTCTCTCTGATACAATCACCATCAAAGATGTAACTTCGATATCCGTCACTCACACAACTCCTCAATCGCGTACCAAGACGAACTTCCTGGTCTCGTAACCCTTTCAGCACGAACCTTAACGGGGTCTTGACGCAACAAGACAGTTCTCTCGGTTTGCGAAATTGTAGTATGTTTGCTACAAATACCATCATGCTCCAACTTCCCACACTTGTCTCAAATGTCTATCTAAATTCACTACACATCTCTCTAGTCTCAACGTTTCTTTTGCTTGTTTTAGAATGACGAGACAAATATCCATTGGAATTTTCTTTAAGATTAATAATCTAAGCAACAATATGTACTTCACACAAAACATCCTATTCTTTATCCTCTAACAGGTAAAAGAGAAACACTTTTCTTACTGATCCATCGCTTTTTGTTGTTTCAACAGACACACCTCACAATCTGAGTACCATGATGTACTAGTTCCTTTCCTAGCGAATCTCTTGGTGTTACGCCTAGTAGACCCACTATTTAATTTCACGGTTCTCACTTTTGGGAAAGGGTGACTAGCATGTCGTAAGTCACGACGCTCGATTCTCAAAGTTTCTTTTGCTGTTCGGAAAATAACTAGGCAAATTTCTAGTGGAAGTTTATTTTTCACTAGGAAACTTACTAGTAAGATATACTTTGAGCAAAACATTTCTTCCTCTTGGTAATTCTGCATGTAAAAGAAAAAATAATATAGTCTAAATTAGCAAAATAATAGAAGTAAATACTAATAAAATTAAAATTAACCTAATAAACCTAAACATGCTAATTTAAATTCTTCAGCTTGACTACTTGCGTAATTATGCATCATTCAACATATTAACCAATTGCACTTCTGCAATTTGGTTAATGTTGTCTCCTCCCAGGTAAATTTTGCATCTTTGGCCATTGACTCTAAAGACTATCCCTTTGTTGTCTTGCAGATCAAGTGCTCCAAATGGAAATACCTTAACAATTAGGTATGGACCGCTCCACTTGGATTTGAGTTTTCCTGGGAAAAGTCTCAATCGTGAATTGTAGAGAAGTACATATTGCCCCTCCTTGAAATCTTTCCTGACGATGTGGGCATCATGTCTTTTTTTCGTTCTCTCTTTGTAGAGTCTCGAGCTCTCGAATGCTAAGTCACGCATTTCCTCCAACTCGGAAAGTTGGAGAATTCTGCGTTCACCAGCCTTTTTGTAATCGTAGTTAAGGGTCTTAATGGCCTAAAATGCTCGATGCTCAAGTTCTACAGGAAGATGGCAAGCCTTGCCATAAATAAGCCTATATGGCGACATTCCTATTGGAGTTCTGAATGCCGTACGATAAGCCCATAAGGCATCATCGAGCTTGTTCGACCAATCTTTTCTAGCCGATCCAACCATCTTTGTTAAAATCTTTTTAAGCTCTCGATTGGAAAGCTCAACTTGCCCACTTGTTTGGGGATGATAAGGTGTTGCCACCTTGTGTGTTACCCCATATCTCTTTAGTAGGACTTCGAATGGTTTGTTACAGAAGTGTGATCCTCCATCGCTGATTATTGCTCTTGATACACCAAATCTCGAGAAGAGTTTCTTAAGGAATCGGATAACAACTCTAGCGTCATTTGTAGGTGACGCTAAAGCTTCTACCCACTTTGAAACATAGTCAACTCCAACCAAAATATACTTATTTCCATACGATGTAGGAAAAGGTCCCATAAAGTCCAATCCCCAGACGTCAAAGAGCTCAATTTCCAAAATTCTAGATAACGGCATCTCATTTCTTTTTGAGATGTTACCCATCCTCTGGCAGCGATCACACTTTTCCACATAGGTACGTGCGTCTCTAAATATGTAGGGCCAATAAAATCCACACTCGAATACCCTTGCTGCAGTTCTTGTTGCTCCATAATGACCTGAGTATGGAGTGTTGTGACATTGCTCTAGAACATTCTCTATTTCCCAATCGGCAATGCACTAACGAAGCATCCCATCATTACATCTCTTAAAGAGGTATGGATCATCCCAAATAAACATTTGAGCATCCCTTAGGAATTTCTTCCTTTGAGGATAACTCAGGCCTGTAGGAATAATTTCTCCAACTAAAAAGTTGGCAAAATCCGCATACCATGGGGCTTCCACTCTACTCATTGTCATTATGGTTTCATCAAGAAACTCTTCCTGAATCTTCCCATCTTTCTCCATTCCGTCGCTTTTCTCTAAACGAGAAAGATGATCTGTGACAAAATTCTCAGCTCCTTTCTTGTCCTTGATGGACAAGTCAAATTCTTGAAGTAACAGAATCTAGCGCATCAAACGAGGTTTGGCATCTTGCTTTGAGAATAAATACTTCAAAGCTGCATGGTCGGTATAGACTATCACTTTTGAACCAAGTAAGTATGCCCTGAATTTATCACATGCATAGACAACTGCAAGTAACTCTTTCTCAGTAGTCGTATAATTTAGTTGAGCCCCTGCCAATACTCTACTGGCATAGTAGATGACATGTAGCTTCCCTTCTTTCTTCTGTCCAAGAACATAACCCAAAGCTAGGTCACTAGCATCACACATCAACTCAAATGGAAGTTTCCAATCCGGTGATGAAATAACCGGAGCTGTTACAAGAGCTTTCTTTAGGGCTTCAAATGCCTTCTGACATTCCTCATCAAAGTTGAATGGTACTTCTTTCATTAATAAGTTTGCCAGAGGCTTTGCAATTAGAGAGAAGTTCTTGATGAATCTTCTATAAAAACCTGCATGACCCAGAAAGGCTCTAATTCCTTTGACTATAGTTGGTGGATTCATCTTCTCTATCGCATCCGTTTTAGCTTTTTCTACTTCTATTCCAACTTTCAAAATCTTGTGCCCCAGAACTATTCCTTCATCCACCATAAAATGGCACTTTTCCCAATTGAGCACAAGATTCTTTTCCTCACATCTTTCCAAAACTTTGTCAAGATTTTCTAGACATTGATCAAATGTTTTCCCAAAAACAGAGAAGTCATCCATGAAAATTTCCATAATCTTCTCATTCATCTCCCAAAAGATAGACTCCATACAACGTTGAAATGTTGCCGGAGCACAACTTAATCCAAAAGGCATTCTGCGGTATGCAAAAATACCAAAGGGACATGTGAAAGATATCTTCTCTTGATCTCTGGGATATATTGCAATTTGGTTGTACCCTGAGTAACCATCCAAAAAGCAATAGTAAGAATACCCCGCTATTCTCTCCAACATCTGATCAATGAATGGGAGAGGAAAATGATCCTTTCGTATGGCATCATTTAATTTTCTATAGTCGACACACACTCTCCAACCAGTCACAGTACGTGTTGGAATGAGTTCCCCCTCATCATTGATTACCACTGTCATTCCCCCTTTCTTGGGGACACAATGGATAGGGCTAACCCATTCACTATCCGAGATCGGATAAATAATTCCGGCTTCTAGGAGTTTGATCACCTCCTTCTTTACAACCTCCTTCATGTTAGGATTAAGTCTCCTTTGTCGGTCTACCCTTGGTTTTGCTCCATCCTCCATGTGATTATAGTGCATCACAATCTCTGGGCTTATACCCTTAATGTCAGAAATTTGCCAAGCAATGGCCTTTATCCGCTTGTTTACTATTGCTAGCACCCTTTCCTCTTCGTCCTTTGATAGCTTGTTTAAGATTATAATCGGTAATCTCCCTCCTTCTATAAAGAATGCGTATCTTAGATGCAAGGGTAACTCTTTTAATTCCAAGGATGGAGCTTTCACAATTGAGGGTGGAGTTCGATATTTCAACTGAATTTCCAATTCCTCGAGTAAACAATTCTTGTCAACTTCCTCCTTCACTTGTTCCCCATTTATCACTTCTTCATGTGGTTCTTCTTTTTCTTTTGTATCCTTTATTTTCGAGATATTTTTCTTACAAAACTCGAGGATACAATCTTCCACAACATCTATCCTCATGCATATCTCTTCATCAAGAGGATGACGCATACACTATTCATTTTAAACTCAACTTTCTCCTTTCCTATTTGGAGGACCAAATTTCCATTATGAACATCAACCAACGCGTGTGCCGTATTAAGGAACGGTCTGCCAAGAATTAGTGGGCAAAGCTTGTTCACAGGAAAATCTAGAACCATAAAGTCAACTGGAAAGATGAATTTATCTATCTTTACCAGGACATCCTCAACCACACCGAATGGCTTCTTTATTATTTGGTCTGCCAACTGAAGTAGCATGGAAGTTGGCTTAACTTCACACAATCCTAGTTTCTGGAATGTAGATAAAGGCATCAAGTTGATACTTGCGCCTAAATCACATAAGCACTTGGAAAACTCGAGTTCACCTATAAAACAAGGAATAGTAAAACTCCCTGGATCTTTTAGCTTTATAGGAAGATTTTTGGAAATTAGGGAACTACAATCAACTGTGAGGGCGACTGTCTCTTTGTCTTCCCACTTCTTCTTCTTTGTGACTAGTTCCTTTAGAAACTTGGCATAGTGTGGAACTTGATCTAGCATCTCAAGAAAAGAGACGCTTAACTGAATATCCTTCATTTTCTCCATAAAGCGGAGAAATTTCTCATCCATTCCCGACTTTCTCTTTACCCTTTGTGGATAAGGTAGAATGGGAATCATTGGGGGTGGTGATACGTAAACTTCTTCTTCTACCGCAACTCTCTCTTCCACAACATCATCAACCTTTTCTTGATCAGAGTCCACCACTTCACTTTCTTTAGCCTTCCTGTTGACAGTTTGAGATGCTAATTCTTTACCACTCCTCAAAGCGATAGCATTTACGTGATCTCTAGGATTTTCTTCATTAGAACTAGGGAGTGAACCTGAAGCTCTTTGGGCATTTTCCTTTGCAATTTCCCCAAGTTGTATTTCTATGTTTCGCATGGCAGTTGATTGCCCCCTAAGGAATTGTTCCAAATTATTTTGCCTTGCCTCTTGGCTTGCTAAGGCCTTCAAGATTTGGCTTTGGTTAGTAGATGACTCTCCGGTCTGTTGGATAAATTTCTCTACCTTATCAAATCTTTCCTCTAGGGCCCCCATTCTTTCTCCCAAAAATCCACGTGGTTGAAAACCAGGTGGTCCTTGTTATGGTGCACGTAATGGTAGTCCTTTATCAGGAACAATTGCCAGGTTATCGTCGTTGCTCCTATCTTTCCATAAGAAATTAGGATGATTCCTCCATCCAGGATTATATGTTGAAGAATATGGATTATTCCCTATCCTGTTTCCTCCTTGTCCTTGACCACTAACAAAATTGACTGGCACAGTTTATTGGTTCATCATGGTACATTGACTAATGTTGTGGCCAATGTTGCCACATGCTTCACAATTTTGTTGAATAGCAACAGCATCAACCTTGCTACAGGTCAAGTCATGTAACTGTTTTGCCATTAAATCTACCTGAGCTCGTAATGCTGAGGAAGCATCAAGTTCAATCATTCCTCTCTTCTCACTTCGCTCAGTTAGTTCTCTAAGCTCTCTGACTGGCTGTTTTTTTCTCTCATTTGCGATTATTCTGTTTGTTGCTGCCAACTCTTCCAAAATATGGTAGGCTTCATCTCTTTCCTTTCTCAGAAAATTCCCATTAGAAGCGGCATCTACAGTTCCCATTGTTGTCGGTGAAAGGCTAAAATAAAAAGTTTTTAGCAAGGTCTCCTTCGATAAACCATGGTGTGGGCAACTACTCTGCAATCCCTTAAATCTCTCCCAAGTTTCACTCAAAGAATCTCCTTCATATTGTTCAAAATTTGTGATCTCCTTGACTAGCTTACTTGTCCTTGAGTATGGGAAATATTGATCCAGAAAAGCATTTGCAAGTTCAGCCCAAGTAGTTATTGGAGTATCCTTGAGTTGCTTATACTACAGTTTGGCCTTGTCCCTAAGAGTATATGGAAACATTCTTATCTTAACGACATCATCCGAAACTCCCTGATACTTGAAGTTATCAGCTAATTCCATGAAGTTTCCAAGATGGTCATTTGTGTCTTCATTAGGTAATCCATAGAACTGACTTGATGCTTGAAGCATATGAATCACTGACGTCTTGATTTCGAAGTGATCAGCTTCAATAGCTGGATTCTTGTTTTTGCTCCTTCATATGTCGGTCTTCCATGGTCCAATAGAGATTGTCGAGGTGCTTGAGCCTCAGCTCCTTGTCCTTCTTGTCGTTGATCCATCCTTTCTTCCCTTAACTTCTTATGCAATGTCCTTTCAAATCGAGTGATGTCCACTTCAAATTCTAATGGAAAATTTTTAGTGGACCTGGTTAAGGGCATGCACGTAACTTGTTTTGCAAATAACTAAAAATTACCCCTAAATTTTTTTGGTTTTTTTTTATAAAATTTAAAAAAAATAATAAAAATTATCTAACCAAGTTCGTTCACCAAATCGAGCACTATTTACTAAGGTTCCCCGGCAACGGCGCCAAATTTGATTCACTTCTTTCAGTAGTTCCTTGAATGCGGATTTCCTTTTGTGCTTATCCGAAGTATGCTATTGATTTGTGCATGAAGATTTTCATTCTTTTTGTCTCCTACCACCCTTCGGCGCGCGCCACTAGTGCCTTTGGCATGCTCCAAATGTGTCAAGCAAGGTGCGGACCAGAGTTTGGTCTGCAATGGCGCGCGCAAATACTTCTGGCGTGCGCCAGTGTTCTTCAGCAAGAACAATGGCGCGTGCAAATACTCTCTGGCGTGCGCCAATGTTCAACAGTAGTAGCACTGAGCAAGTCCGGTAATGTCGATCCTCAGGGAAACGAGTTTCTAGGCTTCGTACTTGGTTTCTGAACTTGTTTAGGGAGTAAATTATGAAGATTGGTTGACTTATAACACTAACAACTTCTAAATTAAAGATCAAAGTGTTGAAACAAGTGAAAAGTCTTCAAGAGTTCAAAACAAACAACTTACAATCTGATTTAGCAAATTTAACTAAAAGTGAGTTCAGAACCAGTCAAACACATGAAATCAATCAATTCAGGGGATTTATTAAGTTTGTATATGATCTGAGTGTTCCAAGAGCAACAAACCTACACTTTCGCGCTAGATTTGTCTAAGTTGAACATTAGCTAAACTTAAACCAATTAAATGTTCTTTCGACCCCACTAATTGATTCAAACTAAGCTAAGAACAAATTATGAGTATCACTCAGTGGATAACTGAGTACTTAAGTAGATGTCTCATTAATTAAGCACCTAGTTATCTAGTTAACTTTTAAGCTAATTCCATTTCCTTTTGGTCTCAAGTTTTAGCTAAGTTCATAGTTATGGTTATCTACTTAGATTTTATCACAGCCAACTAGTCTAAATCATTGTCAATGGCAAGAACTAGTGTGATCGAATCTTAGCAAATCCATAATTAAGCCTTAAGTCCATTAACTAGAACATATTAACATGCATTTTGAACCCCTTGAATTAATTGATTACATGTTAGTTTTTAGGTCCTAAACTCACAAAATCAACTACTCACACATACTTGATGGAAACTCAAATATAAACAAGAATGACATACTTAACATTAAAAACAAAATGAAGAGTAAAAGAGAAGAAAGCTTATCAAAGTTCAAGGAAGCTTTCTTCTTTCTTTCCTCACGTCCATGGCAGAGAGAGAGAGTGAGAGTGTGTGTTTCTGTGTGTCTTTTTTTTCGTCCTCCCCTCTCTGCTATCTCTCCCTTACCAAAATTACCAAAAATTACAAAAGTCAAAAGTCAAAAGCTAAGATAATTAGTTTTTAATTCTAATATCCTAACTACTCCTCCAATGACTTCCTCAAGTGTCTGCCACCCTCACAAGAAGTTAATCCCCGAGTGTCTTGGCTTCCCCACATGTTTCCCTTCAGTTTGAGCAAGTGGGATGACCAAATTCAGTCACTGTCTATCACTGGCGCACGCCACTCATGCCTCTGGCGCGCGCCATATTTTCAAACATCCGGTCGTTCGCATCTTTGTCGTTTGAGTCTGGTCATTCGAGTCCTCGAGCATCAATGGCGTGCGCCAACAACCTATTGCGCGCGCCATGTCCATCAGACTTGCACCTCTTGCTTTTACGACCTTGATTTTGCCCATACCTTAGCTCTGTCGACCACGCTTCCTCCTCAAGTCCAAGAATAAGCTCCTAAAATCACAAAAAACACAATAAGAAAGCATAGACTCACTCAAAATCACAAAGAACAAAAAACTAAAGCAAGATGAAAAGAAAACGACTAAAACATCCTAAAAAGTCTAAAAAGATCCTAAGAAATAAACACAACGAATGAGTGTTTTAGGCACTCATCAGATTCTCTCTTTTTTTTTCTTTTTCTTAAACATTTAACACACTGTACAAACTGCCCATGTCTAGGCAAACTTGGCTTCTCGAATGGTCATATACCATAAAAATTACAAAAATATACCCTAAGTCAGTTTTAGATACCAACTACTCTCAACACAAATCATCCCTAACATGCGCAACCTATGTGTCCTCTAATCAGATGATCAAAGATAGTGAAGATGATGGATACAAGGCTCATCATCTTCCCTACCTTTGATCATCTGATTAGAGAACACATAGGTTGTGCATGTTGTGTTGAGAGTAGTTGGTATCTGAAACTGACTTAGGGTATATTTTTGTGATTTTTATGGTATATGACCATTCGAGAAGTCAAGTTTGCCTAGACATGTACAGTTTGTATAGTTTGTTGAATCTTTGAGAAAAAGAGAGAATCAAGAAAAAAATGGTGAGAAGAAAAGAAAATGAAAAGAAAAAGATTGGAATTTGAATAAGCGTAGTTTCTAGGCAATACTTGAGCTTCTCGATCTTAGCATATTGGGATATTGGGAAGTGCACTTTTATTATACTTGGTGAGGATGTTTTAGATTAAATGAGAGACTACTTAATTCTTATATTGAGTCCTTGGATTGGGCAGTTTAGCCACTATCCATATATTTTTACTTTACCATGACCTTCAGCCCCATTACAACCTGATAAAAAAGCCTCTTGATCATTGACAACCATTGCAATTTTTAGATGACGTAGGATGCTTTGAGATATTGCCCTGTATGTGAGTGATAAGAAGTTGACCATACACTACATAAGTGATACACTTTACTATCCTCGAGAGTTTAACCTTCTAATATCTTTTACATAGAGTTAACACTTGTTTAAACAATAGAGTGTCGATGGTTTTACTAGTTCATTATGTTTTGGAATTAATGAATTAACTAGGTTTATTATGAGATTTTGATATAAGTTGATATTTTTTAGGGAAGTTAGGTTTTGATCAAGTCTTTATCTCGTTATGTGATTTTGAGTATTTATATGATTTTTATTTAGTTCGTATCCACATTTTAATTTTGCTTGGGGACTAGCAAAGATTCAAGTGTGGGAGTATGATGAGTGCTTAAAACACTCATTATTTGTGTCCATTTTCTAGTTTATTGTTAGTATTTTAGGTTGTTTTATTTGAGTCTTAGTTGTCTTTGTGTTAGTTTTTGTTCATCGTGTGTTTTAGTTGTGTATATTGTTTTTCATTATGTTTTCATGGTTTTTAGGAGCTAATTCAAGGAATTGGATGCTGGACGAGTGGATGCATGGACGCTAGTAGAGATTGGCATACGCTAGAAAAGCACAAACGTGAATGACCGAGCATCTGAGGACCTGGTGCATGCCAGGCATAGTTGGCGTATGCTAGTTTAGACAGTGACAAAGCTGCTACTTGCCGCTTAAAGTGGAAAATATTGGAGAGGGCCATGAACTTAGGATTTTAGGCCATTTTGTGACCATGGCAAACACCTTTGGAGATGGGGTGGAGTAGTTGTTAGAATATTATGTTAGTTTATATTTTATTTGACTTTTGACTTTGGATTTGGCTAATTATGAGCATTAGTGTGAAAAGAGACAAGAGAGAGGGGGGAGGGAATTAGAAGCCACAAAGTTTTACTCTCTCAGTGAGAAACGTAAGGAAAGGAAGGAGAAAGCTTCCTTGAATTTTGTAAAGCCTTCTTCTCTTGTACTCTTCCTTTTGTTCATTAATGTTAAGTATGTTGTTTGTTTATGTTGTGCTTTGTTAATATGTGTGAATAGTTAATTTTGTGAGTTTGGTGCTTAAGAACCAAACATGTAGCAACATATTTTTTTTTGGGTAAGTAAAATGTTATTAATCACCAAGAAAATGCCACAACGTGCCTGAAAGCACTGCACCAAATTGTCTCTAAAAAAAGAGACACACCCAAACTACACCAAAAATACACTCGAAGCCCACCAAAAATACACCCAAAAACAACAACCCACCAGAAGGCCCAATCCAAAAAAGCCCAAACCAGAAAGTGGAGACAAACCTAAAGTGGAAAACCCTAACACCCCCCGTCGGCAACCCCGTTGCCTCCACCATAGCTCCGACCAAAAACAAACCTAAACCCAGGGGGGCGACAAGCAGGACCAACCCCAAAGGAATGTGTTTTAATCAATGAACTTAAGGCTTAGACTTGCTTGATCACCAAGCCTTCAAACTAAATTAAAATTTGAGATCGAAAGGAGATAGGATTAGTGGAAAGGTTGATTAAATGATTTGTTGCTTTAAAAGAAGAGAAATCTTCCTTAGTAACTCGTTATCCACTAAGTGATATTAAAAATTTGTGCTTAGCTAAGCTTAGATGGCTTTTGGGGTTGAAAGAACATCTTGCCATTCAAAACATAGTCGAGGATAGATTTAGTCAAATCTAGTGCAAAAGTGTAGATTTGTCGCCTTGGAAATGCTCAGATCACGTCACATACACTAATAACCCCTTGAATATGTTAGCTATTTTGGTTTTTAAGTCACCTTGCTCATTTTTGCATGTTAAGTTGTTAAAAATCTATTTTGAGAACCAAACCTTCAAAGTAGTCAAGTTCATAATTTGTAGAGTAGTAATCCGACTTTAGAACGAGTGTTTAATCAAACAAACTTCATAATCTAATCCTACACAAGTTAGTAAATCGTAGAGTAGCCTTAAACTCAATCCTTGTGGGATGATATTCTCGTACTTACTCATTGTTGCAATTCTGCTAGAAATTCTACTATGTTGGCGTACGTCAAGTTTGGCCATCCGAGGCCTAAAATACTCACGCTAGGAGAGTTGGCGTACTCCAACTCGACTGATTCGTTAAGCCTAGCGCACGCCAGGTAATGTTGGCTGTCGCCAGGTTGTCTAGATAGACGAATTGTCGTCCATTTCATCCTAAACAAGCAGACTACCTAGCAACCATCAAGCGATCACCAATTGGGTGACCCGGGTTCGATCCCCGGCAACAGTGCCAATTGATTAAATCATACTTACTTTATGTCGATAGAGATATTTTCCTCGATAGACGTGAGTGATTTTTCCAAACACACTTTACGTCGTTGAAGGTTTTCAATATCGTTAACCATAGTCATAGTCAATAATTTTTTTGATCTTTAGTCAAAACAAAAAGAATTTTTGGAATAAGAGTTGGAAGTACATTAGGAAATTTATCAACTTGTTTAGATTTTTTTTTTCAAGAACTCCCATCAAATAAAATAATAAAAAACGGATACAAAAAAAGTCTCAGGCCCATTGTTTAGATTCTTTTAATTCATAATAAAAAATAGAATTGTTGACCATAAGAACCAATATCTTGGTAAGTAAATTTGAGTCTAAATCTAATGCGTGCAATTTTTTTTAAGATGATAATTATTTTGGGTATGACTAGTTTTACTATATTTATAGCATATATCATTCTTAAATAGGTCGTTATTTTTAGGAAATGATATATTCTTTTATGTTATAAGAAATTAAAAAAAAAACCTTTTACAATGAAGGATCATCTTTTTTTGGAAAAAACTTTTGGTAAGATATTTGTTTCTATATTCTTTGGAGGTAGAAAAGGTGTTATTCGAGCAACAAAATACACGCAAGTTTTTATAGAAAAGTTTGCTAGAGTATTCTCTAATTGTCACTCTAGGGAGAAATGTAAGAAAGTAAAGTGCATCTTGAGTATTTAAGATGAGATTATTATCTTTATGTAAACTTTCTAATATTGTATCTCGTTATTTATTAATGATTTAATAATTAAGAAATTTACAATAATTATAACCGTGTGACGATGAAATTGATTAAAAATTGGGAAAAGTACAAAATAAGTCCCGTGGTTTCGCGCCTTTTTGACATATGATCCTGTACTTCAAAAATGACTAAAAAGGTCCTGACGTTAGCTTCGGAGTATCACTTTTAGTCCTCCGAACCTAAATTCGTTCCGAACCTATGGAAAATTACTTTTTCATCCCATTTTTTTTTACATTTTAGTCCCAAATAGGTGTAACTTTTTCGTGTGAACTCCGATTTGGATTATTTCAAGTTGGATAGGTTCGCAACACATTCGTCTACGACTTTTATGTTGTGAGTTTTGTGATTTGAGCCTTGCGTTTTTTAGTTTCATGTAATTTCGGTTGGTATTAGGATTGATAGGCTTAGTTCGTCGACTTTTGGTAGAAAAATCATAACTTTAGCATACGTACTCCGAATCGAGCGATTCCAAAATGAGAGGATCCATAAGTCCTAGATCTATGATTTTACTTCCGAATTTCACCAAATGCTCAACATCAAAATCATAGATCTAGGTTTTACGAAAAAGTTACACCTATTTGGGACTAAAATGTAAAAAAAATGGGATGAAAAAGTAATTTTCCATAGGTTCGGGACGAATTTAGGTTCGGAGGACTAAAAGTGATACTCCGAAGCTAACATCAGGACTTTTTTAGTCGTTTTTGAAGTACATGATCATATGTCAAAAAAGTGCGAAACCACAGGACTTATTTTGTACTTTTTCCTTAAAAATTTGGCTTTTAATTGCTCAAAAAGAGAAAGGAGTTTTGTATTGGCAGTGACGGGTTATTATTACAATATCCTAGCCAGTTTGAGTAACTATCAAGATATGTGATAATGTTGAATTATCGTGAACTCATCGTTGGTAGCATATATAATTATTTTTTAAATATTGCGCGAAATTCATTAGCACGAGCGAAAAGTAACTCCCGTGAACTTATTTAACTTTGAATTTTTCTAAATAGAATTGGGTTTATCGGTTAGTTTTTTTGGCTAAGACTTGCTTAAATAGTCTTGACGTAGGAGACTGAGATTAGTGTGTTATGAAAATTTGGTGTAATTAATTTTGGAATAATACTAAAAATAACTTATTTAAAAATGCACAAACGTCACAATCCGAGAAGCTCCTGCTTAGTCCAAAACTAGAAGCCACCCGAACAAGGGAACAAAAACGAAAACGGGTCCCTCGTTACTAGGCTAGGCTCATGAAAACTTGGGGCTCAGTAATAATATGGAAAACTTCGTATAAAAACATTATAAAATGTTGTAGTTACGATTAGAAATAAAAAAGTACGATTATACTAATTGTAGAAAGATATGACCTCCAACAACTCTAGTATTTTCATGCATTTCTTAGCTTTTATGACCTTTTTAGAGCCATCTCTTTCATTTTCTTGTAATTTTTCATATTTTCTTGCTTTTCTACGACTTCTTCCAACTTTTTGTGCATTTTCTTTGTCTTTTTCATCTTTTCTTTCCTTTGGATGAGTGTGTGTACCATTTTGTGCTATTTCTTGCCTTTTATAGCCTTTTCTTGCTTTTCTTGCTTTTTCATGTCTTTACGTACCTTGTATTATCTTTTTATTGCTGTTTCTTAAGTTTTTGCACCTTTTTCATATCTTTTTGTGCATTTTGTTAGATTTTCTTGTATTTAATAGCCTTTTATTTCCTTTCTTTACATTTTTGTGCCTTTTATTATCTTTTTATATCTTTTATTTACTTTTTTGCACCTCCTCGAGCCATCTCTAGTCTTTTCATGCATTTCCAATCCAAATCATATCTTATTTTCTACGCCCCATTGGGTTAAATTGAATATAGGTTCGGTCTGGTTGAATTGGGTTTGGTTAGGTTCTGAATCAGAGAGGGGCAGTATTATAATTTAGGACCAAAGTGATGGAAAATTGGTCAGATATGACTCGAATTAAGGGTTCTTTACCACAGGGTACTAAAGTGATTATTTAGCAAACCACAGGGTACTTAAAAATTCTTTTCCCTTATCAATATGATGGATTACGGCCGGGTTCAACTAATTTTAATAAAGGACCTTTTTCCAAATGAAAATTTAATATTTTGAATATGTTCGGGCCTTTTGAATATTTCCATAATAGAGGACCTTAAGTGTCATTTTTTAGTAATACAGAATACTAAAGCATTTTTAAATACACAGGACTTATAGAAAACATTTCAAGAATTTTAGAAGCCTGAAAGTATTTTTTAATTTTAAAAATGCTTAAATTTCGTAAAATCACATAAAATAGAAAATACATCCAACTAAGTTGAAACTTGTCCCAGTGATGTATTTTAGTTTCTAAATTGATTGGAAGTTCTTAAGGTTTCTTGGGACAAGTTTCTACTCAATTGGATGTATTTTCTATTTTATACAATTTTACGAAGTTTTAGCACTTTGAAAATAAAAGAAATACTTTTGTGCCTCTAAAATTTCTAAATTTTATTTCGTAAATCATGTGTATTTTTAGGATTCTTCCTAATGGGAAAAGTTTCAACTTAATTGGATGTATTTTTCAATTTTATATGATTTTACGAAGTTTCAGCGTTTTGAAAAAACAATTACTTCCAGGCCTCTAAAATTTCTGAAATTTTTTTCGTAAGTCCTGCGTATTTTTAGGATGTTTTTTATAAAATTTTAGCTCAATCCAAATCATATCTTATTTTCTACGCTTTATTAGGTTAAATTAAATATGAGTTCGGTCCAGTTGAATTAGGTTTGGTTAGGTTCTGATTCAGGGAGGGACAGTATCATAATTTTGGGACCAAAGTGATGGAAAATTGGTGAGGTATAACTCGAATTAAGGGTTCTTTACGACAAGGTACTAAAGGGATTTTTTTTGCAAACCACAGGGTACTTAAATATTCTTTTCCCTATTTATAAACTATTAAAGAAGAAATTTGAAAGAAGAACCAAGTAAACAATAAAATATTAAGGACTTAAATTAATTATTAAGTTCCACTGTGACTAGTAGTGATGGATAATTGTAACTAAATTTTATTTTGTAGAGGGGTATAATAGACTTTTTTAGATGAAAGTTTAATATTTTGAATAAATTGGCGTATTTTTTGGATATTTCTATAATAGAGGATCTTAAATGTCATTTTTCAATAATATAGGGTATTAAAGTATCTTTAACCCAAAAAACTGAGTAAATTTCCCTCACATCTCTCTCATTTGCTTAAATTGCCATTTTTTGTATTTACTATTTCAAAAAAGATAATGTCGTCCCCCGAATTTAATTAAATAACACTCTAAGGTCTCTGATGCCAAAATAGGAAAATTTTTCCGGTACCAAGGAACCTTTGTCACGACCCAAATTCGGATCGCTGACATGGCGCTGGGTCATGCTCACCTAAACCAATGAGCCGCAACCCAACCAGCCTCATACGAACAAATGAAACGAATTGCGGAAGCATTAACATAACTTATACAAATGCGGAAGCGTAATTTCATATTATACATATATATCACAAATATTCTTACATCATTCCAAATACAAACATAAGTCCCACAATGTGTACAATGGAGCGACACCACTAAGATCAACAAAAGGGAAATACCATCCGAAGACTTCAAAACCCAGAAGAAGACAATGGGTTCACACGATCTATTACACAAATTCTTCGGACGTCAAGGCGATTCTCTAACTTCAGTCACCTGTGGAGGAGGGGGTAAATACTTGGAAGTACTTAGTAGAGGATATTAAAACTATCCTATAATTAACTAACCAATCACATACATAGACTCAAATTCATGCATAGACAATTGGGGTGAAATTAACATTTAGCACAGCACAAGTAATTTAATCATAAATAAATGACAAATTCATAATCATACACATAGGCATGTTCCGATCCGAATAGGTATCGCGAACGCCAAAACATGGATGGACTTCGGATAGGTCTAGAATGTGTCACTCCATCTCACAACACGAGGATACCATATCTTATAGCGCTTTCATAATCAAACTCCACCGGCCATATCGTAATCATAACAAATCCAATCCTCAAAGCATGTGCACATGTGCCAACATCCCCGGTTGGTCATGGGTAGACCTCATCGTCCGCCATCTCATAAATAAACACACATATACCATACACAAATTCGTAACCTCATATCATATTTTCATAGTCCAAAGACTCATGATTTCCAAACCAATGCATAAACATAAATCACCAAATCACACACAAATAAAAGACTCACATTCACACTTTATCATATAACCACATAATCATCATATCAACCAATAACACAAGTTTATAACAATTAATGCTAGTCAAAACAGAGGTTAGGGATAATATCTCCATACCTTAATCCAAATTGCGCAAAAGTTTTTAAAAGCGATCCATACATTGCTTCACGTCCCTCAAAGCTCGAACTCTACAAGGCGATCAACTAATCAAATAAAACAACCTTCTATAATTCACAACTTCTCAAACATGAGGAAAAATGGAAAATCTACTCCTAAGTCCCTAAAATCACATTCCTAAACCAAATCTCCAAATTACGCATAATAATCCTCCTATCTCATCATTAATGACTAAATTAGTATCAACCCTCTTCAAATCATCAATCAAACCTCAATATCCACAAATGCTCTTCACTAAAGCTTTAACTTAAGATTTTCCATAATATACACAATAGCTCTTTAATCACAACTTCAATATAGATCAACACCTATAACCATCATATCATCCATTTCAATATCAAAACTCTCAAACTCCAAATCCTCCAAAGTCACAAAAGTGCTCAAATACTTACCAACTTACACCTAAGCCAAGATAATGAAAGGATCTACACTTATTTCTAAAAGACTTAAGGTTAGAACTCACTTACCAAGCTCCAAATCAAAGGATCTTCTTTCTCTTTCTTCTTCTCCTATCTTCCACGTTTTTCTCCTCTCTCTCTCTCTCTCTTGTTTCAGCTGGATGAGCACTAATGAGAAGGCCTAAGTCATCCATTTAGATATTTTCATCAACTTACCATAAATGGTAATAACCTCCATAAGCCACTTGTCATTTTTTTCTACTTTGGTCCTCAAACTTTCAAGTCATTCTAATGGCACTCCTAACTCCTTCTTAAGATCTAATAAGTCCTCAAATCAAGCCTTAAGCCATATTTGCCATAATGCTCATCATTTGGCAAATTCTTTCAATACCGATAAAAATCGTACCTAAAACAGAGCACGTAATAACTTTCACAAGATCCCATCAAATAATTCTTCAAATGTCAACACTTTCTTAACCAAGTTGTAGTTCTGGATGGTACGAACATCCTCAAATTAGAATCAGTTAAATCGGAGGTCGTATGAAGAAGTTATGGATTTTTGAAGAAAAGTGGATGCAGCCCAGCGCCCCGCTGGTATAACGAGCGACCCGCTGCACCCTTACAGCTAGTTTTCCAGCGCCCTGCTGGTATAACCAGCGACCCACTGGATTCATACAGATTGTAGATCTTTGTCTTACGGATCTCTTTGTTTTCGAATCGCTCAATTCAGAGTTCGTATGAGGAAGTTATGATTTTTCTACCAAAAGTCAATGAACTAAGCCTATCAATCGCAACTCTCCCGAAATTCACTCAAACCTCGGAAAAGCCTAACTCAAACCACAAAACACATAACAACAAAGTCATACGTAATCGTGTTGCGGAAGCACGACTTGGAATCATCCAAATCGGGATCCACACGAAAAAGTTATGCCTAATACTCATAAGGTCGACATATTCAACACAACGGTTCTAACACCAATCAAAACAAAATAACCAAAGGTCGGACCCAATGGTCACGACAAAGGCAAAACTAGTGAGGGTCGTAACAGTCTTCCCTCCTTATAAAATTTGGTCCCCGAATTTGCTTAATGAAGGATCAACTTAGTTGTTATTCGAAAAGATGAGGAAACTTGGTATTTATCTCCTCTTCCACTTCCCAAGTTGCTTCAGCCAAAGTGCGATTAGCCCACGCAATCTTGATCATCGGAATCTCTCGGTTTCGAAGCTTCTTGACCTCACGATCCAAAATTCTGACCGGATCCTCTTGATACATCAAATCTTCACTAACCTCCACCACTTGCGATTCCAACACATGCATAGGATCGTGCTAATACCGCCTAAGCATGGAGATGTGGAAAACTGGATAAACATGTGACATAGATGGTGGCAAAGCCTACCGATAAGCAACTGGTCTGACTCTCTCCAGAATTTTGAACGGACCAACATATCGAGGACTTAACTTCCCTTTTCTTCCGAATCTCATTATCCCCTTCATGGGCAATACTTTAAGGAAAACTTGCCACCCCACTTCAAACTCGATGTCTTTCCGCCTCTTGTCCGCATAGGACTTTTGCCGACTTTGAGCTGACTCTAATCTTTATCAGATCAATTGAATCTTCTCATTAGTCTCTTGCACCAAATCATTCCCCAAAAGTTGCTTCTCACCAACTTCATTCCAACACAGTGGAGATCTACACTTCCTCCCGTACAAAGCTTCATACGGAGCCATCTTAATACTCGACTTATGACTGTTGTTGTATGCAAACTCCATCAAAGGCAAATATTGATCCCAGCTACCTTTAAAGTCAATGGTGCAAGTTCGCATCATATCCTCCAAAATCTGAATGACCCGTTCAGATTGGCCATCCGTTTGAGGATGAAAGGCCGTACTCAAATCCAATCGATTTCCCATAGCCTTGAAACTTTTCCAGAATTGTGACGTGAAATGTGTTCCACGATCGAAGGTAATCGAAATTGGTGCACCATGCAATCGAACGATCTCGCCAATGAATAACTGGGCTAGCCTACTTGCATTGTAGGTGAACTTGATCGGCAAAAAATATGCCGACTTGGTCAGTCTATCAACGATGACCCAAACCCTGTCATAACCTCAAGAGGTTGTCAGAAGTCCAACCAATAAATCCATCGTTATCCGTTCCCACTTCCACATCGGAATTTCCAATGGTTGCAATAATCCTGAAGGTCTCTGATGTTCTGCTTTCACCTACTGACATGTCAAACACTTAGAGACGAATACTACAATGTCTCTTTTCATACACTTCCACCAATAATTGTCTTTCAAGTCGTGATACATTTTTGTAGACCCCGGATGCATACTGTATACAGCTTGGTGTGCTTGAGCCAATAACTCTTTTCTCAATTCTCCAACATCCGGAACAACTACTCGGGGTCCATAATATAACACACCATCATCGAGTTCAAACTTAGGTAACACACCTAGTTCAACTTTCCTTATCATCTCAATCACCTTCGGATCTTCCTTTTGCAAACTTACGACTCGTCCTCGCAAGACAGGTCCCATATGCATTTCAGCCAAAAACCTTGGTTGAACCACAGATTTCTGACTCAAAGTGTCAGCTACCATATTGGCTTTTCTTGGATGGTAACTTATGGTGCAATCATAATCTTTAAGCAACTCCATCCATCTCCTTTGCCGTAAGTTCAAATCTCGTTGATCAAATATATACTTGAGGCTTTTATGATCCGTAAAGATCTCAAACTTCTCGCCGTAAAGATAATGCCTCCAAATCTTCAAGGCAAACACAATTGCCACCAATTCTAAATCATGCACTGGATAATTCTCTTCATGCTTTTTCAACTATCTAGAAGCATATGCGATGACGTTCTTGTGCTGCATCAGAACACATCCCAATCCAACTCTTGATGCATCACAATAAACTGAATATCCACCAGAACCTGAAGGTAGGACTAACACAGGTGCATGTGTCAACCGATCTTTAAGCTCTCTGAAGCTTTCTTCACACTTCTCCGACCATTCATACTTTACATTCTTCGGAGTTAGCCGGGTTAACGGTGATGCCAAAGTAGAGAAGTCTTTGATAAACCGTCAATAGTAACCCGCTAAACCCAGAAAGCTACGAATCTCTGTCACACTCGTCGGAGTAGCCCAACTTATCACAGCCTCTATCTTATTGGGATCTACTGAAACTCCATCTTTGGACACAACGTGTCCTAGGAAAGCTACACTATAAAGCCAAAACTCACATTTCGAGAGTTTAGCATAAAGCTCTTTCTCTCACAACTTCTGCAACACCAATCTAAGATGCTTCTTATGCTCCTCCTGACTCGTGGAGTATATCGATATGTCATCAATGAAGACAACCACAAATTGATCCAAGAAAGGTTTGAACGTCCGGTTTATCATATCCATGAACACAGCCAGAGCATTTGTCAAACCAAACGACAGGACCAAAAACTCATAATGTCCATATCGAGTCCTAAATGCCGTCTTCTTAATATCTGATTCTCTTATTCGTAACTGGTAATACCCTGATCTCAAATCAATCTTCGAAAACCACTTAGCTCCCCAAAGTAGATCAAAAAGATCATCAATCCTCGGAAGTGGATACCGATTCTTAATGGTCATCTTATTCAACTTCCGGTAATCTATGCATAACTGCAAGGTTCCATCTTTCTTCTTCACAAACAAAACTGGTGCTCCCCACAGAGACACACTAGGCATGCATAACCCTTATCTAACAGATCCTGCAATTGTTCTCTCAGCTCTTTCATCTCAGCCAGAGCCATACGATACGGTGGAATCGAGATTGGCTCAGTGCCAAGTTCTAACTCAATACAAAAGTCTATCTCCCTCACAGGAGGCAACCCTGATAAATCCTCGGGAAACACATCTGGATACTCCCTAACCACCGGAATATCATCTACCGAAATTTCATCCTTCCCAATCTCTTTTACCCAAGCTAGATAACTTACACATCCCTTCTCAATAAATTTATTAGCTTTAAGGTAAGAGATCAACTTCGCAGTTGTCACTTTCCGCTCCCCCTGAAACTCAAATTCTGACTTCCCCAATGGTCGAAAGGTGACTCGTTTCTCAAAGCAGTCCACCACTGCATGATAAGTGGATAATATATCCATCCCCAATATCATGTCAAAGTCATCCATATCTAATACATACAAATCAGTTGATAGTTCACTTTCACTGATTAAGATAATATGTGATCTGATCACCTCACAAATATTCACATAACTGCTCGAAGGCATAGCAACTACCATAGATTCATCTAAGCACGTAGGCAATATATCCAAAAATTGCATATATCAGGACGACACAAAAGAGTGCGTAGATCCCGAATCAATAACACACGTGCATTAGAAGATCCAACAGGAAAGGTACCTGTGACCATATTATTGCTTGCCTCGGTATCTCCCCTTGTCAGAGCATAAACATGAGGTTGCACTCTGCTTCCTCTGCCTTCTGACCTTACTCCTTCAATCCTCGAACCAGCTTCCCTCTGAACTTGAAGACAGGGAGTTTCTTGCACAGACTGCGAAGCTACCATGCTCGCCACTTGTCTGCGCTATCTAGGTGTAGGACAATCTTGAGCTAGATGGCCTACTTTACCATAGTTGAAGCAAGCTCCAGTCCCCCTATAGCAAAAATCCCCCGGATGTTGCTTCCCACAGCTCTGGCATATCCTAAAGTTGTTGGACTGGCCTAGACTAGATCTCTGTCCACGGAAGTCATTTCCTCTTCCAAACCTTCCAACGGGTCCTCCATCCCTTGAAGCCATAGACTGTCCACCAGACCACCTCTCTTGTGGCCTGAACCCTTGGTTCACACTCCTCTGTGGCAGTCCATATGACCTCTGAATCTTTGACTGGCTCGGAGTTGCTCGATGTTCATTGTCTCGCATCTCTAAAGTTCGAGCACAATCCACTGTGGCTGCATAAGTCTCAAAGCCACGAGGCATCATGACCTTGAACATAGAGTCATCAAGGCCACAAATAAACCTCTTAACTTTCTTTTCATTAGGAACCAGTGCTCGACATATCGAGAAAGATAGTTAAACCTCTCATCATACTGAGCCACTGTCATATCAGGTGTCTTCACCAGCCGCTCAAACTCGAAGGCTCGAGCATCCTTCAAACTCTCTGGCTGAAACCGATCTAGCAATGCCTTGGTAAACTCTTCCCATAACCAAGCATATGATCCTTCATTCTGGAACCATACTCCAGCTTCATCGACTAACTGAAATGAGGCGAGCTCCACCATTCTCACCCCATTACATTTTAGGATTCTCTTCCTCTTCTCCATCTCATCGATGAAGACTTGAGGATCATCCTTCATACCAGAGAATGTCGACAGTCTCAACCTCAAAAACTCTCCCAAAGAGTCATCTTTTGTAGCCGTCAACACATTCTGTTCAATCTGGACTTGCTGAGTAGCAATTAATTTCTCCATTGCCAACATCACCCGATCTACACTATTGCTACTTTATCCTTCCAGCATCGGCATAAGTACATTAGCGACAGGCAAAGGGATCTCATTCCTCACAACACCACTCCCAGTTATAACTCCAACTGGTGGCACATTTTCATACGCAACTTCCTCTCCCCGCACTTGAGAGTTCTCACCATTTCCTCTTGCCAATTCAGAATTGCTATGAGTACTCATCATATCCTCCTATACCAATGAGTTAGAATTAGACACGCTAAGGTTGACACACGAAAGAGGACAAAGACATGACAAATCCTATACTCCATTATACATAACATATAATTCAACTCAAGAATCCTAGGCTCTGACAAACTAAGTGCTTTGAAAACCTCTGGCTCTGATACCAACTCTGTCATGACCCAAATCTGGATCGCTGACATGGCGCTGGGTCACGCTCACCTAAACTAATGAGCCACAACCCAACCAGCCTCATACGAACAAAGGAAACGAATTGCGGAAGCATTACCATAACTTATACAAATACAGAAGTGTAATTTCATATTATACATATATATCACAAATATTCTTACATAATTCCAAATACAAACATAAGTCCCACAATGTGTACAACGGAGCGACACCACTAAGATCAACAAAAGGAAAATACCATCCGAAGACTTCAAAACCCAGAAGAAGACAATGGGTTCACACGATCTATTACACAAATTCTTCGGATGTTAAGGCGATTCTCTAACTTCAGTCACCTGTGGAGGAGGGGGTAAGTACTTGGAAGTACTTAGTAGAGGATATTAAAACTAACCTATAATTAACTAATCAATCACATATATAGACTCAAATTCATGCATAGACAATTGGTGCGAAATTAACATTTAGCACATCACAAGTAATTTAATCATAAATAAATGACAAATTCATAATCATACATATAGGCATGTTCCGATCCAAATAGGTATCGCGAACGCCAAAACATGGATGGACTTCGGATAGGTCTAGAATGTGTCACTCCTTCTCACAACATGAGGATACCATATCTTATAGCGCTTTCATAATCAAACTCCACCGGCCATATCATAATCATAACATATCCAATGTATCCTCAAAACATATGCACATGTGCCAACATCCCTGGTTGGTCACGGGTAGACCTCATCGTCTGCCATCTCACAAATAGACACACATATACCATACACAAATTCGTATCCTCACATCATATTTTCATAGTCCAAAGACTAATGATTTCCAAAACCATGCATAAACCAAACTTACCAAATCATATACAAATAAAAGACTCACATTCACACTTTATCATATAACCACATAATCATCATATCAACCAACAACACAAGTTTATAACAATTAATGCTAGTCAAAATAAAGGTTAGGGATAATATCCCACTACCTTAATCCAAATTGCGCAAAAGTTCTTAAAAGCGATCCCTACATTGCTTTACGTCCCTCAAAGCTTGAACTCCACAAGGCAATCAACTAATCAAATAAAACAACCTTCTATCATTCACAACTTCTCAAACATGAGGAAAAATGGAAAATCAACACCTAAGTCCCTAAAATCACATTCCTAAACCAAATCTCCAAATTACACATAATAATCCTCCTATCTCATCATTAATGACTAAATTAGTATCAACCCTCTTCAAATCATCAATCAAACCTCAATATCCACATATGCTCTTCACTAAGGCTTTAACTTAAGATTTTCCATAATATACACAATAGCTCTTTAATCACAACTTCAATATAGATCAACACTTATAACCATCATATCATCCATTTCAATATCAAAACTCTCAAACTCCAAATCCTCCAAAATCACAAAAGTGCTCAAATACTTACCAACTTACACCTAAGCCAGGATAATGAAAGGATCTACACTTATTTCTAAAAGACTAAAGGTTAGAACTCACTTACCAAGCTCCAAATCAAAGGATCTTCTTTCTCTTTCTTCTTCTCCTCTCTTCCAGTTTTTTCTCCTCTCTCTCTCTCTTGTTTCAATTGGATGAGCACTAATGAGAAGGCCTAAGTCATCCATTTAGATATTTTCATCAACTTACCATAAATGGTAATAACCTCCAAAAGCCCCTTGTCATTTTTTTCTACTTTGGTCCTCAAACTTTCAAGTCATTCTAATGGCACTCCTAACTCCCTCTTAAGATCTAATAAGTCCTCAAATCAAGCCTTAAGCCATATTTGCCATAATGCTCATCATTTGGCAAATTCTTTCAATACCGATAAAAATCATACCTAAAACAGAGCACTTAAGAACTTTCCTATGATCCCATCAAATAATTCTTCAAATGTCAACTCTTTCTTAACCCAGTTGTAGTTCTGGATGATACGAACATCCTCGAATTAGAATCACTCAAATCGGAGGTCGTATGAAGAAGTTATGGATTTTTGAAGAAAAGTGGATGCAGCCCAGCGCCCTGCTGCACCCTTACAACTAGTTTTCCAGCGGCCCGCTGGTATAACCAGTGACCCGCTGGATTCATACAGATTGTAGATCTTTGTCTTATGGATCTCTTCATTTTTGAATCGCTCAATTCGGAGTTTGTATGAGGAAGTTATGATTTTTCTACCAAAAGTCGACGAACTAAGCCTATCAATCGCAACTCTCCCGAAATTCACTCAAACCTCGGAAAAGCCAAACTCAAACCACAAAACACATAACAACAAAGTCATACATAATTGTGTTGTGGACAAGCACGACCTGGAATCATCCAAATCGGGGTCCATACGAAAATGTTATGCCTAATACTCATAAGGTCGACGTATTCAACACAACGGTTCTAACACCGATCAAAACAAAATAACCAAAGGTCGGACCGAATGGTCTCGACAAAGACAAAACTAGCGAGGGTCGTAACAACCTTAAATATCAATTTTGCCCTTCAAAAGTTAAAAAAATTGAGTAAATTAAGGGGGAGTCCGGAAGAGGAAGGAGAAGGAAGGAAGAGGAGAAAAATGAGTTCAGAAGATGAGGAGGGAGGAGGGAGGAGGGAGAAAGAGGAGTTAGGCAAAGGAGGAGGGCAGAGGGAGGAGGGAGAAGGAGGAGGAGGAGGGCAGAGGGGGAGGAGGTAGGCAGAGGAGGAGGAGGAGAATGAGGAAGAGGAAGGAGGAGAAAGACTAAAGAGAAAAATCGACATTTCAAGTCCCAGGTTGCCAAAAAAAATTTTGATTCTGGTATTAGGGACTTTAGGGTGTTATTTAATCAAATTCAGGGGACGACATCATCTTTTTTGAAATAGTAGGGACAAAAATTAGTAATTTAATCGAAGAAGAGGGAAGTGAGGAAAAGTTACCCTAAAACTAAATTGGGGAAGTGGTGTTGAAGTATGGAGCCTAACGATTTTGATATGTCACTTAGGGACGTCTAGGATTTGACCGTTTCAAAATCGGAGCAAGTATGAGGAAGAAAATAGAAGCTGAAATTTTTGGCCAGAGGGGCCAGCGTTCGCTGGCCTACCCCAGCGAATGCTAGACCAAACCAACGAATACTGGGGCACCCGAGGTTACCATATACTTTGCCTAATGAGTTCTATTTAGGTCAGGACTCATTGAAGACTCTATATAAGTATTGTAACCCGTCATTGATGATGTAAGTAGCAAGTTTTAGCCTCTATTGAGTTCTAAAGAGTGTTAGAGTTCAAATCTAGTGAAATCGATCCTCTCCTGGCTTAGTACACCCTCGGACGTAAACATTAAGTCAAATTGGGTTACCAAATCTTGTTGTCGCGTTCTTATTTTTGTTTCGTTTGTTTTTGTTTTGCTCAATCGTGATCGTGTAGGTATTGTAGAGGGTTTGCTCATGTGCGTACTTCAGATTTCGGTTATAGAAATCCATAACAACTGGTATCAGAGCTAAGGTTAAGAGTCCGATAGGAACTTTGATGATGAATGAAGGGAGGTCTCCAGTTGAAAAGTTTGATGGGATGGACTATGCCTACTGGAAGATGCAAATTGAAGATTACCTATATGGGAGGGATTTGCATCAAGTACTCAAAGAGAAGGCGATGAGTGTGATTTGCTTGTTCCTGTCTAAGAATGTGGCTTTGCACACTACAAAGGCAGAGTCGATGAAGGAGATGCTGAAGATACTGTCTAAGAATGTACGAGAATCTTGTCGTTTGATGAGATGATGACCACCGCCTCTACTTGGAGGAGTATCTTGACTACCCGTGACTTAGTTTGTGGGTGTACTAGGGGAAAGATGATTATCGAGCCTTATCATCCTTATTATGTGGCTCAGTAGTTCGAACTAGTGCAAGGTATCCCTTTTCTGCCCCTCTACCTTTTTCATAAGTTTGAGGGAGTTCGATCATTCGAGACCTATCAGTGGCCCTTGGCTAAGCAAGCGCAGAGAGTAAGCACCTTCCTTCTATCTAGAGGAGCCTTTCGTCCATTCTCTATCCAGGGAGATTGATGAGTGCTTAAAATACTCATTACTTATATCTATTTTATAGGTTGTTCTTAGTATTTTAGGTTGTTTTATTTTAAGTTTATGTCATCTTTGTCTTAGTTTTCTCTATTTCATGCTTTTAGTCGTGTATTTTGTTTCTCGTTATGTTTTATGGTTTTAGGAGCTAATTCGAGGAAATGGTTGACGACCGAGCTAGACAAGCAGATGCATGGACGAGAGTGAGAGAAAGGGAGAAGAGGAAGAGCAAAGTTGAAGACCTGGCGCACGCTAGGAATAGGTGGCGTACGCCAATGGTGTACCAGGAGTGAACGACCATGAGCAAGATTGATGGATTACGAACGACCAAGCACCCGGACACCTGGTGTACGCCAGGCACAGTTGGTGTATGCCAGACCAGACAGTGACACTATCAGCCACTTGCCTTTTTGAGTGGAAAACATTGGAGGGGGCCATGCACTCAGGATTTTTGTCCTTCTTGTGACCTTGGCAGACCATTATGGTGCAGAGGTGGAGAGTGGTTAGGATATTAATTTAGTTTACATTTGTTTGACTTTGGACTTTTGGTTTTATGCAAATAATGAACATTAGTGTATAATAGACAAGAGAGAGTGAGAAGGGTGTAAAAAAAAGATGGAACTTGGACCAGCTTCTCTGTGAAGAACTTGAGGAAAAGCTAAGGATCACCTTGTAACACTTTCTTATCTTGTACTCTTCGTTTTGTTAAATAATGTTTAGTATGTTCATGCTATTGATTATATTGTTCTTTACAAGCATGTGTGAGTAGTTGATCTTGAGTTTGGTGGCTTAAAGCCATTACTTAGTCACAGTTTAGAGGGTTAAAAATATGATGAACATGTCAAACTAACGAACTTCATGTCATGCTAAACTTGTTTGATCACCAAGGTTAGAAGTTAGTTTAAACTTGAAACCGAGAGGAGATAGTTTAAATGGAAAGGTTAGTTAGATAAGTTGCTGGTTCGAGTTGCTAATACTCTTACTCAGTGATTTATTGTCCTTAAAGTGATGCATATAGTTGGTTCTTTGCTGTGCTTAGTTGGTTTTTGGGGTCAAGAGAACATCTTATCATTCTAAGCATGGTAAAGAAGAAATTTAGGCCTTTCTAGCACGAGAGTGTAGTTTGGTTGATTTCGAAACACTAGGACCATGTTATGTACTTAGTAAACCTTCTGAATTCGATGATTATTGTGGTTTTAAGTTCACTTTGCTCATTTGTGCAATATAAGTTATTAAGAATCTGTTTTGAAGTCCAAGCCTCCAAGTAACTAAGTTCATAAATTATTAGAGTAGTAAACCATCTTAGAACGAACGTTTCCATCAAACCACTTCATAATTTGATCTTAGACAAGTTCAAAAACCAAGTTGAAGCTTGAAACTCGATCCTTGTGGGACGATATTCCCTTACTTACTCATTTGTGCAGCTCTGCTAGAAGAACTGCTGTGTTGGCGCATGCCAGAAGTAGGTGGCGTACGCCAACTTTGGCCATCCGAGGCAAAAACTCCCACGCCAGAAGAGTTGGCGTACTCCAACTCTTAAGAAAACGTTAAACCTGGCGCACGCCAGTGATTTCTGGCGTATGCCAGGTCGTCCAGACAGACGACCTATCGTCTAGAGAAACATCAGAGAACTTAAGAAAAAAAGCAGACCCTCTCGCTCGGGAGGCTTGAGAACAAATTGTCGCCTTTGTTGGGGATCGAATTTTAAATATTTGATTTGGTGAACGAACTTGGGTTAGGAAAACTTTTGACATGTTCCAATAATAGTATAATAATAAAAAATAAAAAAACACAAAAAGATTTTTTAGTGTTAATTTTTAGCGTTGCTTGCAAAACAAGTTACTAAGGAGGAAAATTACGTACATGCCCTTAACCAGGTCAATCAAAAACCTTCTGTTAGAATTTGAAGAAGACATTACTCGATTAGAAAGGTCATTGCGCAAGGAAAAAAGAGAGAAATCAAGAATGGATCAAAGACAAGAAGGACAAGGAGCTGATGCTCTAGCACCTCGACAATCTCTAATGGACCATTGAAGACCGATATACGAAGGAGCAAAAACAGGAATCCAGCATCCAGCTATTGAAGCTAATCACTTTGAAATCAAGCCGACAATGATTCATATGCTTCAAGCATCAAGTCAGTTTTATGGAATACCTAATGAAGACACAAATAACCATCTTGGAAACTTCATGAAATTAGCTGATAACTTCAAGTATCAGGGAGTTTCTGATGATATCGTTAAGATAAGAATGTTTCCATACACGCTTAGGGACAAGGCTAAACTGTGGTATAAGCAACTTAAGGATACTCAAATAACTACTTGGGCAGAACTTGCAAATGCTTTTCTGGATCAATATTTCCCATACTCGAGGACAAGTAGGCTAGTCAAGGAGATCACAAATTTTGAACAATATGTAGGAGACTCTTTGAGTGAAACTTAGGAGAGATTTAAGGGATTGCAGAGGAGTTGCCCACACCATGGTTTATCGAAGGA
Organism: Hypericum perforatum; assembly: GCA_012979155.1. Taxonomy (NCBI): domain Eukaryota; kingdom Viridiplantae; phylum Streptophyta; class Magnoliopsida; order Malpighiales; family Hypericaceae; genus Hypericum; species Hypericum perforatum. Next base: position 11,461 of record SOPF01026347.1, on the reverse strand, counting down.
GTCTTTGCTGAAGACTTTTTATTTTAGCCTTTCACCGACAACAATGGGAACTGTTGATGCTGCTTCCAATGGGAATTTTCTGAGGAAGGAAAGAGATGAAGCTTACCATGTTCTGGAAGAATTGGCAGCAACAAATAGGAAAATTGCAAATGAGAGAAAAAACAGCCTGTCAGAGAGCGTAGAGAACTAACTAAGCGAAGTGAGAAGAGAGGAATGATTGAACTTGACGCTTCCTCATCATTACAAGCTCAGGTAGATTTAATGGCTAAACAGTTACGTGAATTGACCTATAGCAAAGTTGATGCTGTTGCTATTCAACAAAATTGTGAAGGTGTGGCAACATTGGCCACGATATAAGTCAATGTGCCATGATGAATCATCAAACTGAGCCAGTCAATTTTGTTAGTTGTCAAGGACAAGGAGAAAATAGGATGGAGAACAATCCATATTCTTCAACATACAATCCTGGATGGAGGAATCATCCAAATTTCTCGTGGAAAGATAGGAGCAATGAAGATAACATGGCAATTGTTCCTGATAAAGGACTACCATTACGTGCACCACAACAAGGACCACCACCTGGTTTTCAACCACGTAGATTTTTGGGAGAAAGAATGGGGGCCCTAGAGGAAAGATTTGACAAGGTAGAGAAATTCATCCAACAAACTGGAGAATCATCTACTAACCAAAGCCAAATTTTGAAGGCCTTAGCAAGCCAAGAGGCAAGGCAAAATAATTTGGAACAATTCCTTAGGGGGCAATCAACTGCCATGCAAAACATGGAAATACAATTAGGGGAAATTGCAAAGGCAAATGCCCATAGATCTTCAGGTTCATCCCTAGTTCTACTGAAGAAAATCCTCGAGGTCACGTAAACGCTATCGCTTTAAGGAGTGGTAAAGAATTAGCCTCTCAAATAGTCAACAAGAAGGCTAAGGAAAGTGAAGTTGTGGACTCTGACAAAGATAAGGTTGACGATGTTGTGAAAGAGAAAGTTGAACAACTGCCTCAAGAAAAAACTTTACAAGATAAAGTTGCGGTAGAAGAAGAAGTTTACGTACCGCCACCCCCAATGATTCCTATTCTACCTTATCCGCAAAGGGTAAAGAGAAAGTCAGGAATGGATGAGAAATTCCTCCGTTTTATGGAGAAAATGAAGGATGTACAAATCAGTGTCTCTTTTCTTGATATGCTAGATCAAGTTCCACACTATGCCAAATTTCTAAAGGAACTAGTCACGAAGAAGAGGAAATGGGAAGATAAAGAGACAGTCGCCCTTACGGTAGATTGTAGCTCTCTAATCTTGAAAAATATTCCCACTAAGCTTTCAGATCCTCGGAGCTTCACTATTCCAAATTTTATTGGTGATATAGAGTTTCCAAAGTGTTTATGTGATTTAGGTGCAAGTATTAACTTGATGCCTTTATCTACATTTCGCAAACTTGGGCTGTGTGATGTAAAGCCAACTTCGATGCTACTCCAGTTGGTAGATCAAACTATAAAGAAACCATTCGGTATGGTTGAGGATGTCCAGGTAAAGATCGACAGGTTCATCTTTCCAGTGGACTTTGTGGTTCTGGATTTTTCAGAGGACAAAAATTGTCCACTAATTTTTGGCAGACCCTTCCTTAACATAGCACATGCATTGGTAGATGTACATAATGGTAAATTGGTTCTACGAATTGGAGATGAGAAGGTTGAGTTTAAAATGTCAAGTGTGATGCGTCATCCTCTTGATGAAAGGATGTGCATGAAAATTGATGTTGTTGATGAATGTATTCTCGAATGTTGCAAGGAAAATATTTTGAGAATAGAGGATAAAGAACAACACAAAGAGGAAGAGGAAATTGTGAAGGAAGTTAAGGAGGATGTCGATACGAAAAGTCTACTAGAGGAATTGGAAATTCATTTTAGATATCGAACTCCACCCTCAATTATGAAAGCTCCATCCTTGGAGTTAAATGAACTAACCTCGCATCTAAGATATGCGTTCTTGATAGATGGAGGTAGGTTACCAATTATAATCTCGAACAAGCTCTCCAAGGATGAAGAGGACAAAGTGCTCACAATAGTGAACAAACGAATTAAGGCAATTGCATGGCAAATCTCAGACATCAAGGGGATAAGCCCAGAAATTGAAATGCACCATATTCACATGGAGGATGGAGCAAGGCCTAGGGTAGATCGACAAAGGCGACTGAATCCTAACATGAAAGAGGTTGTAAAGAAGGAGGTGATCAAGCTCCTAGAAGCAGGCATTATTTATCCAATCTCGGATAGTGAATGGGTTAGTCCAATCCATTGTGTTCCCAAGAAAGAGGGAATGACAGTGGTAATCAACAATGAGGGGGAACTCATTCCAACACGTACTGTGACCGGTTGGAGAGTGTGTGTTGATTATAGAAAATTAAATGATGCCACACGAAAGGATCATTTTCCTTTGCCATTCATTGATCCAATGTTGGAAAGGATAGCAGGGTATTCTTACTATTGCTTTTTAGATGGATACTCAAGGTACAACCAAATAGCAATATACCCGAGAGATCAAGAGAAAACATCTTTCACTTGTCCTTTTGGTATTTTTGCGTATCGCAGAATGCCCTTTGGACTAAGTTGTGCCCCAGCAACATTCCAACGTTGTATGGAGTCCATCTTTTGGGAGATGAATGAGAAGATTATGGAAATCTTCATGGATGACTTCTCGGTATTCGACAACTCATTTGATCATTGTTTGGAGAATCTGGATAAAGTGCTGGAAAGATGTGAGGAAAAGAATCTTGTGCTAAATTGGGAAAAGTGCCATTTTATGGTAGACAAAGGAATAGTTCTTGGGCACAAGATTTCTAAAGTTGGAATGGAAGTGGACAGAGCTAAGACAGATACAATAGAGAAGATGATTGCACCAACTACAGTCAAAGGAATTAGAGCCTTTTTAGGTCATGCAGGCTTTTATAGAAGATTCATCAAGAACTTCTCTCTGATCGCCAAGCCTCTGACAAACTTGTTAGTAAAGGACGTGTCCTTTAATTTTGACGAACAATGTTAGAAAGCATTTGATGCCTTAAAGAAAGCTTTAGTATCAGCTCCGGTTATTTCATCACCGGATTGGAAACTTCCGTTTGAGCTAATGTGTGATGCAAGTGACCTAGCGTTGGGTTGTGTGCTTGGATAAAAGAAAGAGGGGAAGCTTCATGTCATCTACTATTCTAGTAGAGTACTGGCAGGGGCTCAACTAAATTATACAACCACAGAGAAAGAGTTACTTGCAGTTGTTTCTGCTTGTGACAAATTCAGAGCATACTTGCTTGGTTCAAAAGTTATAGTCTACACTGACCATGCCGCTTTGAAATATTTATTCTCAAAACAAGATGCAAAACCTCGCTTAATGCGCTGGATTCTGTTACTTCAAGAATTTGATTTGTCAATCAAAGATAAGAAAGGAGCTGAAAACATTGTCGCAGATCATCTCTCTTGTCTAGAGCAAAGCGACGGGATGGAGAAAAATGGTAAGATTCAGGAAGAGTTTCCTGATGAAACTTTGATGACGATAAGTAGAGTAGGAGCCCCTTGGTATGCAGATTTTGCCAACTTTTTAGTTGGAGGAATTATTCCGAAAGGCTTTAGTTATCCTCAAAGGAAGAAATTCCTCAGGGACGCTAAATTGTTTGTTTGGGATGATCCATATCTCTTTAAGAGATGTAATGATGGGGTGCTTCGATGGTGTATTGCTGATTGGGAAATAGCTAATGTTTTAGAGCAATGTCATAATACTGCTTACTCAGGTCATTATGGAGCAACAAGGACTACAGCAAGGGTATTTGAGTGCAGGTTTTATTGGCCCTACATATTTAGAGATGCACGTACCTATGTGGAACAATGTGATCGTTGCCAAAGAACAGGTAACATTTCAAAAAGAAATGAGATGCCATTATCTGGTATTTTAGAGGTTGAGCTCTTTGACGTATGGGGATTGGACGTTATGGGACCATTTCCCACTTCGTATGGCAACAAGTATATCTTGGTTGGAGTTGACTATGTTTCAAAATGGGTAGAAGCTTTGGCGTCACCTACAAATGACGCTAGAATAGTTATTCAATTTCTTAAGAAGCTTTTCTCGAGATTTGGTGTGCCACGAGCAATAATTAGTGATGGTGGATCTCACTTCTGCAACAAACAGTTTGAAGTCCTACTCAAAAGATATGGGGTAACTTACAAGGTGGCAACACCTTATCATCCCCAAACAAGCGGACAAGTAGAGCTTTCTAATCGAGAGCTAAAAAAATTCTGGAAAAGACGATCGGATCGTCTAGGAAAGATTGGTCAACCAAACTCGATGATGCCTTATGGGCATATCGAATGGCATTCAAAACTCCAATTGGAATGTCGCCTTACAGGTTAGTTTATGGCAAAGCATGCCATCTTCTAGTAGAACTCGAGCATCGTGCATTTTGGGCTATCAAGACCCTTAATTACGATTACAAAAAGGCGGGAGAACAAAGGATTCTCCAACTCTATGAGTTGGACAAAATTCGAGATCTTGCATTCGAAAGCTCAAGACTCTACAAGGAGAAAACAAAAAAAAAGACATGATGCCCATATTATCAGAAAAGATTTTAAAGAGGGCCAACATGTTCTTCTTTTTAACTCTAGATTTAAACTCTTCCCTGGGAAGCTCAAATCTAAATGGAGCGGACCTTACACGATTATGAAAGTGTTTCCTTATGGGGCACTTGATTTACAAAGTACCAAGGGGGAGATATTCAGAGTTAATGGCCAAAGATGCAAAATCTACCTGGGAGTAGACAATATTAACCAAATTGCAGAAGTGCAATTAGTTAATATTTTGAATAATGCATAGACATGAAAATAGTCAAGCTGCTCTAAATTAGAGTGTCTAGGTTTATTAAGTTCATTTTTAATTTTATTAGTATTTACTTCTAATATCTTGCTAATATAGACTATATTACTTTCTTTTACGTGCAGAATCACAAGAGAGGAAGAAATGTTTTGCTTAAAGTACATTTTACTAGTAAGTTTCCTAGTGAAAAATAAACTTCCACTAGAAATTTGCCTAGTTATTCTCCGTACAGCAAAAGAAACTTTGAGGATCGAGCGTCGTGACTTATGACATGCTAGTCACCCTTTGCCAAAAGTGAGAACCGTAGACTTAAATGGTGGTTCGACTAGGCGTAATGCCAGGAGAGTCGCAAGGAAAGGAACTAGTACATCATGGTACGCCGATTGTGAAGTATGTTTGTTGCAACAACAAGAGATGGATCAGTAAGAAAAGTGTTTCTCTTTTACCTGTTAGAGGATAAAGAACATGATGTTTTGTGTTAAGTATATATTGTTGCTTAGATTACTAATCTCAAAGAGAATTCCAATGGACATTTGTCTCATCATTCTAAAGCAAGCAAAAGAAATGTTGAGACTAGAGAGATGCAAAGGAAATTTAGATAGACATTCGAGAGGAACATCAAAGTGTGCCTACAGACGAAGGATGGCGAGATTTGGTTTCTGTCACAAGTGTGGGAAGTTGGAGCACGATGGTGTTTGCAGCAAATATACTACAATTTCGCAAACCGAGAGAACTATCTTGTTGCGTCAAGACCCCGTTAAGCTTTGTGCTGAAAGGGTTGCAAGACCAGGAAGTTTGTCTTGGTACGCGATTGAGGAGTTGTGTGAGCGGCAGATATCGAAGTTGCACCTTTGACGGTGATTGCATCAGAGATAGTACTATATGCCAATCGAGCGACTGTGCTAGGCTTCGTGCCGAAAAGGTCACAATAAATGACAATCCGTCAAAGGAATGACCCATCAGAATGGGGTGTCTAGTTTTCAAGCTTTCCAGGAACGCAGCGTACATAAAAGCCAAAAAAATTAAAAATAGAAAACAAAAAAAAAATTAATTAGTTTAGATGTACATTTGTATGTTGTTATCACAATTTGTAGTTTAAGTGTTTGTTAGTCAATTGATTTAGGTAGAATGTAAATGGCAAGAGCTATTTTCACCACAAATTCACTAATTGGCATGTGCCGGAACCAATTGGCATACGCCAATTATGCACGAACAGTCACTGGTGCACGCTAGATAGGGCAGATTCCGAATCTATAAATTTTAACGCCCACCGCATTTTGCCAAACATCCCCCCCATATCCAAAATTTTCAATCAAAAAAAAATTCATGAGCTTCCTGTGAAGAACAAACGGCCGAAACGACTTCGACAATGGCGGAAAAAGCAAGAACAAACCGCACCTTCGACAATGGCGGAAATCCTTTTTCTTTTTGGTTTAATCATACTATTTTGGATTCTTTTTATATATTTCGCTTTAAATTTTATTCCGTAGATTGTCGTTGCAACTTTCAGTGTTGTTGAATAAAATCTATGTTCTCGTGCGTTTGTTTATTCGTTTGTGCGAAAAATGTGTATATAACCAATCGAAATGGTAATTTCCCTATGTGTTGGAGTGCGCCATGTCGCGGCCAAGAGGCCTATAACCTCTCAGCCGAAACAGCAAAAATTTCAGAACTGACGTACGCCAGAAATCATTGGTGCATGCTAATTACACAAAACATGAAAACCTGGTGTACGCCAGGTATGCCTAGTGTACGCCAGGTAGGTCAGAAAGGGGCAGTATAAATTCGGAATTTTGTGGGGGAAAAAAATATTTCCCGTTTTCTATTATTTTTTCTCTGTACACCCATTTTCTATTTATACTAAGACTGTACACGTGGCAAGCTACTACTGCATATCCAAAAACACATTAACTTAAATGACGTGGACTATCCGGGATCTGCTTGTAGACCCGCTTTACACTTCTCGGATACTTCTTTCAATTGCAGAGATGCATCTTCTTTATCCATCTGTTCCAGCATTTCACTCTCCTGGTTATAGTTGATTGCTTTCAACACTTCCAGACAAGTTCCTGTTCCCGAGCTTCCGGTGCTGCATAAGACAGTTCGCAGCTCTATGTTCTTCTGCTAAAGTTTGTGAAGCCTGTGGAAACCGTGACAGACTTAAACGCTCTTCCCTTTTGTGGGTTAGTATTAGCCCAACTGTAAATAAGCTTCTCGACTAATCGGTGATGGGATGTGGTGACGTCTATGCAAAACCATGTTAACTCTCTAGGAACCCTCCAGTAGTTCTTTCCTTTTGTGACTGTGATTTCACCATATCAACTCTCTAGGAACCCTCCGGTGGCTCTTCCCTTTTGTGACTCTGCGAGTAGCTTGTCTGCTCTATCGGTGTTCTGTCTTTATAAGAGCTGCCTAAGCGTCTTTTGGATTTCGTTATTATCCTTCCTTGCTCATCATTTAGATGCTTAGTACAAAATTTGGAAATCGGAGTACAGAAGCCATAAAAACCCAATTACAAGAGTACCTCATCTAGCTTGTTTACCTAACCAATCTGCCGCTAGCTTTTGATGCCTAGGAATATTATTATAAGCTGTAGGGGGTAATTTGTACTACAATATGCCACTGACTGCTACCTCTCGAGCTGCAAGGCAAGCTGATCTTCCATGTCAAACAGCATCCATATCTCGTTCACCCTTTTCTCGAACTCGAATGGTGAGTTGTACTGTGCGACGATGTACACGGCACTTGCAGCATCATCAGCTCTGGCATGGCTCTTCTCTATAGTTGCTGCCCACTTGGTCCCTGCTAGGCTGGATTGCAGGGCAGCGGCTTCCTCTCCGACGTTGTCATCCGTCACGAACCCGCTGAACTGCCTCACTGAAGCATATCGGGGCTTCCATGTTTGAGCATGGAGACCTTTTGCAGGTGGGGGATCGGCTTGGTTCTCCTTCGGCACGTAGAAGCTGACCGTGAAGGAAGATTCCCAGAACGGTCCATCGCTTGGAAAGACATCGGTAATGACCGGACCCGTCATTTCTATCTGCTGCTCTTGCCTCTTTTCATTTTTCTTGTGTCATCGACTTGGCTCTCAAATTCGTGGGTTCGTTGAAAGGGTTCGTTCGTGAGCGAACTGATATGAATCTCAGCGGCTAGATTGACAAATACGGACCGTTTGATAACTTTAGGGTGGAATTGAGCGCAACCCACGCCTTGTTCCTTTGCGCTGAACCTTGGTGTTGATTAACCTCGACCCGTAGCAATAGTGAAAGAAACGCAAACCTTGATAGGAAGTGAAGACGCCACAAGCGGGGTTGGAAATCCACTTGATAAGTCAATAGGTGAACAAACAGAATTTCTCCATTATGTTCGAATAGTTTCGAAGAACCAAGAGGGGCAAAACCACGATTTTTCTCTCCAAGTTGTGTGTCTTTATTAATGAACGTAAGCCTCTTTATATAGGCTCTTAAGTACATCAACTTCCTAATTAAAACAAAGTCTTCCTAATTAAAACAAAGTCTATTTTGGCCAAAATAAGAAGAAGTCCTAATCTGGTCGAATTGACAACCTAAATAAGAACCAAATAAGAATGAATCTAAACATGCTTTAGGAAGTCTATAAGCACGTCTCTCTTAGTCCTAAACAAGTCATAGTTGCTCGAATATAGTTTCCTGATCAAATTAATGACTTAACTAAATAATAAGCTAACTTTCGAAATAGGAAGATTCCTTGCATCCAAAGCAATCACGTGCATGCTAAGCTTCTGGAATGACACCAAGAACGTGCATGGGCTTCCCTTGGGCTTCTTGGACGTCTTTGCTCTTGCATAAACTCATTGGCCTTCTGATTGAACTTCTAGTCCATCAGATTCATATCACCCACTCAAAGGGATTCCGTTGTAGGATCCCTAACATGAGCTCCAATGTGGACTCTGGCCAACTGGACGTGAACGAGTCATCATCTGTTAACACTTTTTTGCACGTTTCAGGCGTTGTCACAAAGACGCAGGGCCTCCCAAACATGAAGCCCTTGTAGATTCCTGTTCGTCCATATCTGCAACATTTTTTAGTGAGAACATTAGGTGGAGGTAGGGGAGAGCAGAAACCGACCGAAACCACTAAACCGACCCACCCCAAAATCATCAAACTGACAATTTTTCAAACCACAACATAAATGGTTAAATGGTGCGGTTTGAAACCAACACTGATTAGTGAGCGGTGTGGCTCGGGATGACTTCGAAACCGTCCCATGACACCGCAAAACCGAGAATTATATATATGTATATTATATATATGTTATTAGGGATGGCAATTAGACCCAGATCCTAAGGATCTACCCGGTTTTAAATCTGAAGAGTCTAGGATCCGTTGACTTTGACCGGGTCCTAGATCCGAATCCTGCCCGAATCCTGATATTTAAAAAGGATAAGAGTATGGATATGGACTTATATGATCCTACCCGAATTATATATATATATATATAATACTTTAGTAACACATGCTATGCTATTTAATTTCAACTTCCTAATTACAAGTTACCCTATTCAACTTTAACTTCCAAATTAAATATCTTAAATTTCCGTAACCTAAAAAACTATCTTCAACTTTTTATTTAAAGTCCCAAAAAATCTAAATTAAACATCCTAAAATTTTGTGACCTAAAAAAACCTTCAAATTAAACAAGCCAACTTGTAGGGAGGAAGATAAAAGTCTTATCATTATTGTGTATTTTAATTTTATAATATATATGAATTTTGAGATTGTGGATATAATTTTTTCAATTAAATAATTTTATGTACCATGGACCCGCCGATCGATCCTGATCCTGCCCGATATTTTTGGAACCATATCCTGCCCAAATCCTGTTTTTAAAAGAGGATAAGAATAAAGATTTGGGTTCACCTTCAAAAAAGAGGATAAGGATCTAGGTCCTATAGATCCTACCCGAATCCTGCTCATTGCCATTCCTATATGTTATATATATATATATGTGCGAACTCTGAATTAAATTTGGTTGATTTGAAAAAATTGCAAAATTCGAAGGGAGAGAGGATCGAACACATGACCTCCCATGTACTTGAGAGAGGTGTTACCATATGAGCTAACCTTTTTTTTTGTTAAATGTTTAATTAAATTATATATATAACCAATTCTATGTATATATGAGCAATCGGTTTCAAACTGACACCAAACCACGACACCGCGAAACCACGAAACCGCCAAACCATTGGTTTTTTGAAAAACCATGAAACCGATGGTTTCAAAATCATCATCTTAAATCCATCGGTTTGGTGTGAAAAATCACCCCGACACCGAGACACCGCTCCGATTACACCCCGTGGAGGATGAACATGTGTTAGTAATGAAACAAAACAGGGTTCGTTTCCAACCAAAAAAATAAATTAAACAGGGTTATTTCACAGCACTTTGGCAATTCAATTTCACATTAAATTATCCTGCTTCCTGTCCGTCCCACCCAATCACATCTCTTTACTATGAATATCGCGATCATCAAATACTTATATTAACTGATAAAATACTTATATAAGCTAATAAACAGTTTTAAATATAACATTTTAACTTTAAATATAAATTCTAATTATTCATGATGAATGCGTGGAGAATAATTTTTTTTAATATATAATTCAAATAAATATTATAATGAATATGTGAAAATTCGTATTAAAATATTTAGTATATAAAATCCACTTTGATCAACCTCTCACCTCTCGAAGAGACACATATCCATATCCTATTATATATCCTAATATCCAAAATTCATGGGAAACAAAGGGCAACGTTTCACATACGCCGACTCCATTGGCTTGGGGTGATTCTTCCAGCTGCGAGGACACGGTGCAGATTGGCACAGAGTTGGTGGGTCTCCGTGCGGCCACCACTCCTTTCGTCCCATACCGCTCCGAGATCACAGAGCTAGAGGAGCTTTCGGACAGCACTCTTGCCGTCCAGGCCATGGTTCCACCAGCACCCTCATGACCTGTGCGTACGCAGAGCGGGATGCGGCTTCTCCCTGCTCCAGGCTATGGCAGGAACAAGGGGCGAAGAAGATGGGGTTAGTTATCTCCTTTGCCCCTTTGTATAGTGCAGCTTCACTCTGCTGGCCATGTCTATCAGTCTGTTGGTAGCATGGTCCTATGTTTGTTTTTTGGGTTGCTCTTCATGGTTGGCCCCACCTATCTTTCACTGCTGGTTGATAGGACTAGCTGGGGCCTTTCTTTTTCCTTTCTGTTTTTAGTCTCGCCCCGCCTGACGGTCAGGACTGTTGGCTAGCAGGCTTTACGGGCTCGAGCACTACTTTTTTCTTCTTTCTTTCTTTTGTATTTTGTTTTCATCTATATAGGGGAAACCCAACCCCTAACGGAGTGTTTAAAAAAAAAGGGCAACGTTTCACCAGATCACATTTGATCTTGCCGTATAAAATATTTATGATATGACAGATGTATAAGATTCAACCTTTGGCATATATCCCACCAAAAAAAACCTTTGGCATATAATAATGACATAATTTATAATTTAAAAAAACAAAGTGCAATCGGGAACAACGAACTACACTTTCAAACTAACATTATACGTAATAATCTTGACA
>SOPF01026346.1:0-28573 GCA_012979155.1 Hypericum perforatum | reverse complement strand
AAATGCACCACAAACATGACTAGTAAAATGTAATTACACAAATACCTCATTCTAATAAACTCCACGACTTCAGGCCACTCTTATCAAATAAGAAGAATAAGCTTGCAAGTTGGTGAATTATGAAAGAGTTTTCATACTAACCTCCACTAGCACCTTTGTTGACTTCTTAAGCTTTCTTGATTCAACTTTCTCAGACTTCTCCCTGCCAGAAGCGGACTTCCTTTTCGACTTCTTATGGTCGACCTTCTCCGTATCCTTGTCATCATCAGATAATAGGCCTAAGAATTATAAGAGATATTAGCATGATGCACATCTTTCTGCAATGAGTGAACAAATTAGCTTTGAGAACCACAGGTGCAAAAGTTCGTAAAAGGCCACAAAGGTAGTGGAGACAGTATAACACAAATAAGGTTGTAATGAACTCATATCCAACAGATTCAAGACAACACACGTCCAGAAATTCGTCAGCTACTTGATAGAAACAAAAGCCCACTTGTAATACCTTGGCTCTTGAGCGGTTCACTGATTGAGTAGAGGCCAATGTCTTCCATATCTTCTTCCTGTTCTTCTTCAAGTTCATCAAAACCTTCAACATATTCAATTTCCTGCATTTTCATATAGCACTTCAGCATGGCTAATAAACAAGAAAACCATTTTCTATAAAAGCATAGAAGTCCCACAGCATTATACCTGATCTTCTTCCTCTTCCTCCTCTTCTTCTTCTTCAGTCTCAATATTTGGTTCGACTTGGTCCAACTTATCAAGGACCTTGCGAAATTTACTCAGTGGATAGTTGTAAATGCCCTCGTAAACGCCTTGGCTGATTCGTTCAACCAACTCAATTTTCTGCAAAGGAATAAGTTATCACATATACCCCTGAGACCTAACAGATGAATATTTCCAAAGAAGTAAATAACTACCTTTTCCAACATTGCAGCCTGTAAAGCCTTTTCCTCTCTTCTTTTTTCTCTCTTCCCATCTTTTCTTGGTGTAGTCATTATTTTCTCCCTAATCGTAGAAGTAAAATAGAAGTAAAATTCCAGATGAATGAATATCATCGATAAGTAGAGATATAGCATCATAAAAAAAGAATATAAACAATCTGATTAGATAGAAAGTTTGAGAATTGAAACTGCAAAAACGTGGAAGAAGACTGGATTTAAAATGGGCAAAGAACTCCAAATTCTAAATCCATAAAAACCTTAACACAAAATGGTCACACCCCGGTAAGATAATCGTTAAAGAACCACCTTTAGTGGCACTCGGAATTTGGACATTTTGACAACAGTTAAATCAACAACTTTAGTGAACTTTGTGTCAACTCTATATAAACTTTGAGAGAGGGAGGGACTGAGACCTTGTCTTCAGTGCAAGTTTCCTCATGCGAATACGCATCTGAGTCATTTTCGTCAACCGTTGCTTTATCTTGTGCACTAGAAGCTTCGGCCAATACATCTGCACGTTCCAGACAACTCAGCACATTCTAACAATAGTGTGTTTAAACAATCAAACAAACAATTCACAAACGGATAAAACACACGTAAAGCCAACCCACCAGGTGCTTATCAATGACTTCTAGAGCCTTCTCGTAGTTCTGCGGTAACTTAACCCTCTCCCAAAGCTTATTCGGCGTATGAGCTCTCTCGATTGTCTTCATGTACAAATAAAACACACCTGAAGTTCACCACAACTGATCAAACACCCCAGCATCGAAAACCCCTAAATCAAAACAAATGCACCCCCGCAAACTGGCACCTTCGTGCTCGCGAATAGTAGCATAGCGGCTATTGGCGAGAGGGCAAGAGCTGCGATTGCAAATCCCTGTCACGTTGTACGGGTTCCTACAGAAATTACCCGTCTCCAACCTGCGAAACGGAACAAGAAAATCAATAACGTCAAACTTGATAACCTCAAAATTAATATATATACTCACCAAAAAAACATTAATATATATAAAAAACAGAAGAATACGCACTTGGCCATGAAGCTGCAATGATTGTGCCTGATAACTTCCCATATGATTGAATCTTGCTGCATTTTTATCTTCTTGTTTCTGGGTTCTTCTTCTTATGCTGTATATTACAGAAGATGGAGATTATAATTTTATAAATTGGTTTGGGAAGGGGCGGTGTATTAGGGTTTAGGGTTTTTCTTGTTATGCTATTGAGGGGAGATTTTCGGTTTACTGTTATTTGGCTCTAGCGTGTTATTCTTTTACTTGTGTTGGTTAACAGTTGGGCTTCAGTAATTTTTGGCCCAACGTTATAATACATTCGTGCCTATAGGCTTGGCCCAATTGCCTATTGGTATAAATACCTAGTGGTTGCCTTTCAAAGCCCACTTTTAGCCACATTTTCGCATGATTCTCAGAAATGATCCGGAGGTTGATCTAGATTTGGTCCGATCTTTGGGTCAATTGATTTGTCTGGGCTGCCCGTCGGTCGGGCTGGAATATTTTTTCATTTTCTAAATTTTTTTAAATATATATAGTTAGATAGTTAAATAAATTATGGAAGAAATTAATAATAACTAAACAATGGATAAAAAAAGTGAAAAATAACATAAATAGATTTTATTTTACGATCATAATTTACTATATATATTATATTAGTATCACAGAGGGACCTAACTTACCCCGTTAGTTGGTTATAAGCTATTGAAATTTTTTTTTGGTTTAAAGTAAATTGTTTTCATAATTTCGGATCTTGACGGTCATAAGATTTTATCCTCCCACTTCATGATTAAGGACTGACACCGTTTCCGTCAGACCATAAATGCGGTGGTATAAGCTATTGAACTTTGCTTCCACCATTGACTATTTTTTTTTTGGTTCCGAAATTGAAGAATCGACAGCGACGATGACTCCAACGATGTCGTCTGAATCGAAAAGAAGCAAGCAACTGGCAACGGAAGGCAGAAGCATCTAAAATACATAATCCAAGCAGCCTACCTAATCATCCACTTCATGAACAACGAGCTCAGCAACCCCAACCTGTGGTCTTCCTCCTCTTCTCCTACTTCCACCCTCGACAACGTCGTTCCCCCTCCTCCCTCTGGTGGCTCCCTCGATGATGCCCGCTCCCTACAACATCCAATTTTACCCTTTTTCGTGCAAACCACGGTTTTTTAATTTTGATTTTCTGGACCAATCGTCCGTTTATAGATAAAATCGATATGCTATTTAGGACGATTAGCGGTCTGACCATCTGGGTCACTGGTCAGACCGCATTTTTTAAAACAATACATTTTTATCTATTTATATACCACTATCCAATATCTTTTTGGGAAAATTATAATGTTTTCATGTTTTTGTACATACAATCTTGTGGTTAGAAAACGACAAAATGAGTCTTGAAATAAGCAATCATATTTTACTTTTAGGCTCTGGCTGTTTCCTGAGCCAAAACTCATCCCAAACTAAAATTTGACGCCATGTGGTGCTTAGTTGGCTATCACATGAGAGGATTCTATTTTGTTTGGTTATATTTATTTTGGTCATATTTAATATCATTATAGTCATATTTAATATCATTATAGTCTCTTACTTTTTTGTAATTTTGCAAATACACTATTCTTTTTCTCCTTTATTCTTCTTCTTCCTTCTCCTCCCCTCTCTCTCCTCTTTACTTCTTCCTCCCTTAACAAAACGTCAAGCCCAACTCTTGAAAATTTAACCGAAGAAAGAAGAACCAAAGTCCCTTTTCAATTTAGGAGAAAACCATTTCCCCATTTAACCTTACTCTGAACCCTTGACTGCTTCAATTTCGTCTCTCCTGACACAGGATGGCAATATACGGTTTATAGGTGATGGTGTTTCACTATTGGCATACGGCAACTACTCGCACTCCGAGAAAACAAATATCGAAGACAAAAATAGTTTTTCGATTACCCAATTTTTATTTTTTTATTTTTTTATTTCTAACATAAATATAAACCTAGTTATATTAATTAACACCCAAGAAAACATGCCAATTATATATATTGTCATAAAATCAGCCTGACACTCTAATATCACTATTGAATTTTATAAAGACGAATCTAGTTCGTCATAAATGAAGTTCTAAAATTTTCATTCACACAAAACCTGATCATGACATAAGATCGTTAAAACCTACAATCTACGAACTCTTGACAATTGATATTTTTGAAAATTCGCTAGCAGAATTCTTGACCGAAAAGAACTATAAAATTTTTTTAGGTTAATTCAAGCTTTGCCTTTTTTGCTTGTGTGTTTTCAACCCTAGGCCTATTTGCATATATATAGCAAATTAATTATATCCAAAATTCAATGGCACTTTTTCCTTATGGACTTTTAGGCTCAAATTATTATTCTTTTGATCAAGTCAATATGTCCAACATCTAATAGATTTTACTATATATATAATTATTTAAATAAATCTAACTTAATTCAATAATTATAATTCTATCTAATAGAATTATAATATTTCTCCATAGATTAAATATTCTTGATCAAATCAATATTTAATCTAATCAACTTCATTTCGTAAACTAAGACTACTTGTTGTGTGACCCATAGACCCTCACATATCAAGCGCTTAGTCAAACTAAAGGACTTGGTCAAACCCTAGACAATAGACGAGACAATCTCAACATGTGAGGTACGTCCCGAGGATACTATAACTACATGTAATGTGAAGCTCATAGTGATACAATTTTTTTTCATGAATACTTGATAAAGCCTTGAACATGATTAAGTGTCTATTCAAATAACTTTATCATATTATCTCATTCTACTAATTGATCACATTGTCACTTTTATAGACCATTCCAAAAATGACATGTAGTGGTCAATGATTAACGATCCAATTAGCTATGAGAAGACAAGTATTCTCTCCTAGTCTATTTGAGGAATGAATCATATTCTTGGTTTAACTACCACGCACATGTACTTTATGGTATGCTTAACACATATTGTATCTATCCCATTAGGAGTGTAAGCATTGCTCAAAGTTAAGGTCCATCACTTTATACATGTCATGCATATTGACCTCAAGTCAAAGGACTATTACACTACTCCACAAACTAATATTCCCATAGGTATGTAAATAAAATACACCAAATAGTTTCTCAATTGGGTATGCCAATACTCTCGAAAGTACCTGTGCATCCATAATGAAATATATAGTATCTCGTAGTTGTGAGAACCACTACATCTTCTAAAGATATGATGTAGATCGCACACTAATCTCCATTGTCTCATCGATATCCCATTCTCTGTGATCATTAATTGGAGCCATTTAAGAACTATGTTCATGGTTATCTAATATATCACATTCTTAATGACAATACTAGTTCATGAAAATACTAATATGAATATATGCAAATAATTAAATATTATATTCATTAAGTGAAATGCCAAAATAGTTGAGTATGATCAAGTACAATATCCTTAATACAATTGTCTCTAGGACATCTATGATAACATCATCTTCCGAGTTCCTCTGAGGGTCACGTGGTGTAGGATTGGTTGTTGTTAGTGGTGTTGATGCTTGAATTTTTAGGACTCGTCTATGTTCCTCATATTGGGAATTTCTCTAACAATGTATTCTCCATTCAAAAAACAGAGTAAAAGAGAGGAGAGAGAGTGTGTGATATGAAAACCCGTGAGAAGATTCACCAAACTCGGACCATTGTTACTTTAGGATGAAGAAGATCGTAACTCACAACCTATGCCTTGCACGAACCTTGGTGATGGCTAACCTCAACCTGAAGCAAAGGAAGTCAAGAACCTAAGTCCTATAGTTGAATCATCCCACAAACGATAATGGAAGGACCATTTAATAAGTGAAGGATTTTGTCCTAGCTAAGCACACCGGCCTAAGTAGGAACGAAACCCTTCACTTATCAAATGGTCTTTCCATCACCATTTGTGGCGTGATTTGATATAGGACTTAGGTTTTCAACTTTCTTTGCTTCGGGTTGAGGTTAGCCATCACCAAGGTTCGTGCAAGACGTAGGTTGTGAGTTGTGGTCTTCTTCATCCTAAAGTAACAACGGTTTAAGTTTGGTGAATCTCCTCACATGTTTTCATATCATTTGGTATCAGATCTATGGCTTGTTACTTTAGTTCCATCTATCTTTAATTTTCGCTTTTTATTCCATTGTATTCAGTTTGTTCTTTTAGTTCCAAAAAAAGAAAGACAAAAAAGGAGAAAAGAAATAGAAAAGAAATAAATCTAACTTATTTAAGAAGTCTAAAACATGTATCTTAGTCCTAAACAAGCCAAAAATTACTGGAATAAAATTTTCTAATCAAAACTATTGACTTTACTAAATAGCTTAAGTAGAATGTGAGAAAAATTCATGCTTCCAATTTAGCTTGATGCTTGCATGCTAGATGTCCAAAATAGATGATATGCATCCAAATAGCTCCAATCACATGCATGATTTTTGCATGGACGTCCATGGGCTTGCACAAATTAGTTTTTGGGCCCAAATTCCTTGAATTAATCTATTAAACTCAGCTTGAAACTTCTTGGCCAATCACATTCATATCATTCGAGTGGGTAGGAGGTCAAGAGAGGAGTAAAGTTTCTATAGACTATTTATGAAATTTACTACTCGAAAACTCACATTGCCAATGAAATAAAAAAATTGGCGTAGAGGGCCACCATAACTCAAAATGGCATAATTTTGAGGTTCGAAGTTGAATTATGGTCAGGAAGCAACCCAAACTTAAAAGTGAAATGGGGTTATTTATTGTAGGTTTTGTTTAGTCGTTCTTTAACTACATGATCATATGTCAAAAAGTATAAAATCATATATACTAAAATTGTAATTTTCTCTTTCTATTTTGACTAAGTGAAAAAAAATTCTCAAATTAAACACTCCAATTTTTAAATATTTTAACGACAATTTTCTCTAATTTAATACTAATAAATTTTTTGAAATAAATTATAAAAAATATGAAAATACTACTAAAATATTATTTTTTCCACATTTTTTAGTGGATAATTTAAAACCACATTTTTTTGCTAATTATCCTTGAGGCATTTCTGTCCAAAAGAGTTTGAAATCATAAGGTAATACTGTGTGATAGACAAAAAAGAAAATAGTATCAAAATGACTTAAACCATTTTTACATATGGTATTAGAAATCTTTTAAGGTTGACTCTCATAATAATATTGTTACAATCTTAAAGTTATAGCCCAAAATTTGTAAATTTAGTTATCTTACCCAAAATAATTATCTAATTTATACCTAATTTAGTTCAATCATATTTTTTTCTAAAGAAGTCTACCTGACCTATATCATTTATATTTTCAATTATTTTTACAACTAGCGGTTCACCATTAATATTATATCAAGTCAATTTAAACATCGGATATGTTCAAGTTTTTTTATTATTAATTTTTTAGCTCTAATTAGAGTTACAAATTGACTATTTGGAACTCTTCTCTTTTAGTATTAATGATTCTACAACCTTACTAGATTGATACATGAGTAAAATAATTTTCCAATATTATAAGTCAGATAGTAACACATCCAAAATATTTATACTACGGGGACAAGATATTTATATACTGCATGCAATTGACAAAAAAGTTATGATATGAAAATATAATTTTACGTCAAGTAATTAAAATATATCATAATTAGTGTCTTCTTTTTTTCATGTTCTGAAATCTCTCCATGATCTTCTCTATATCAATATTGTCAAAATTCTCTTTCTCGTTATATGTTACAAGACAGTCATTCCCCCATTCACCCATTTATCCCCCATTCAGTTTCTCGAGTAATTCTTTACATAATGTATAGTTGAAAATATACTCTCCACAATCATTACTACCATAGATAAGATCAAAACCAACTTCATTAGCATAAAAACAAACAGATAAACAACATGTCGGCCTATTTGAATCATCATTTTATACAAATTCTTCAGTCTCTCTAACTTTGCAAATTTAGCATCTGAATGCACATTTGCAATATCATTATCAAGCTAAATACGTGCCCTTAACTATACTAGAGAACAACACTCAATGAAATAAAATTGAGCAAACCAAAATAATTCTGCCTTATCAAAAGCTACAAACATATTTCTTAGATTTAGAGATGTCGTAGATAAAAGTAATTTGGTATTGGTCTGTGTAGACCAATTATTAAGCTCTTGGAATTGTCTCATAATTACTTTATAAAATAATTCAACTTGAAATGGTGTGAAATACTAACTTGTTGAAAATTGTGTCTTGATTTTCCTTCTGCTACAAAGATGTCACTTATTTGTGGAATATGAATATCATATTTCTCACAAAATAAGTAAACTTTTTTTAGCAATGAATCCCAACCTCCACTTCTTATTAGTTTTAGTATTTCTTTTGATACATTGACTAGGATCATGGCATTAATTAAATTTTAGTCACTTCATTGTAAAGTCAAAGATAACTCATTTGTGGCTTCTAATACATTTTTCATCAAATGCAAGTTAAAAGCAAATTCAAAGCAATGGAATAAATCAAGTATGCAAATGCCTTGCCTCTTTCGTCCAAGTTTGTTCCATCTTTTTCAATGATTTCAATCACTGGAAAAACTAATTGAAATATGATAATCAATCTGATTAAGCTACCAAAATGCAACCCCCAATCTATTTTGAGAGATGTTTCTTGATTCAAACTATGCCTTATTAATATTTCACCTCTTTCTATTTTCTCTATCATATTCTTCAACTCCATTTCTCATAGAATATCTTTTTGCTCGTATGAAGCACCAATAATGTTTACAACATTTGTAACCAAGTCAAAGAAAGCAGCCATTCGAACTTCTTTTTTGCAACAGCAACAATAGTCAGCTAGAGTTTATGAACGAAATAATATACATAGTATGTTCAACTATTTTCTTTTAAAATCAAACATTATAGTCCATTGAACTCACTTTGCATATTACTGGCACCATCATATCCTTATGCTCTCAATCTGGATAAGCTAAGTCCATATGTAGCAAATAAGGACTTTAAGAAAGCTTTTATGGATAAAGAAGTTATGCTCAAAATATGAACCAAACCAAGGAATCATTCGACAACCTCTCCCTTTTTATCTAGATACCTCAAGATAATAGCCAATTATTCTTTTGTAAAGATTTCTCGACATTTATTTAACCAATACAACAAAGAAATCATCCTTAATATCCTCTATTGTAGATTCATTCATTAAACGAGCTACAACATTTACCAAATTCTTTTGAACCTTAGGCGCGATAAGTTTTAAATTCCACATAGCTCTTTTATAACCTTAGCTATAGCTTCATTATGATTAGTATCAAATTTGAGAAGTTCAAGAAAATTACCTTTCTTTTTTAAACCTTTTGATTCATGAAAATCAAGCCTCGATGTTGTTGTAAAATTCTCACACAATTGACTAATGTCCTTAAATAAATTTGATCATCTCTTTTATCTTGTTCAGACTACTTGTTAAGAATAACATCAATATGTTACTTCTGATTCCTCAATATTTCATAGGTGTTCCAAGCTTTATTGTGCATACTGTTCTCATCTCCAACATAAGTAGTCTTTCCTTTTTCCACTTAAAGAACCTTTTAGTCACAAAAGCATTAACAACACTCTGGTCTCCAACCTAATCTTTCATAAGGTAATAACATAAGCAAAATAAAGTAGTTTTTCCTTGTTATACTCTAGCCAATTATCATAATCATCATACCATTCAGGATTAAAGTGTCGCCAAGAATTTTTTATTTTAGTCTTAGGAAATTGAGCTCTTGTGGTTGATAAGAATCTCTTGCTAAGTAAGTTAGATGAATCAAAGTTCGATCATCTAAATAATAATATGATAATATGTGTCATTTACTAGGATCTACTAGAAGCGTTTCTAAGTCCACCTCTAAAAATCTTCTCTTTGCAATTTCTAGAGTTTTGGTACTCTACCAAAATACATTTCCATAGATGAAAATAAATAGACATTATTTAACCTATATATGATCCCAATAAATATTATATGTAAAAATATTTTTGTAGATAAATTGTTAGATTAACACAGGACACATACAATTATCAAAAGACACATTGTCATGAACAAAAATCTGAAACTCTTCCACAAAACACAAAACAAACAACCTAATTCCACATCGAACTAACTAACCTAAATATAATTTTTTTCTCACAACATAAATTGAATTGCTATAAAAAATTAAATAGGTAAACTCCTAACTTTGTGAATTGTATATTTAGTTCTTTTGGAAAATAAGAAAGAGTCTTTTATCTACTTTTGAATTGTCTTTCTCTTTCGGAGGAGGAATAGTTTTTTAGAGTTGAAGTTTTGGTCTTTTAGTCTTTAAGGGTTTTTACATTTTCACGAAGGAGGAAATAAAATCTAGATAGTTTCTTTATTCTAGTCTGAAAATCCTAGTGCGTATTTTTGGTCTATGTAAATCATAGGTGGGTGGCCTTTTTGGGTGAAACACAGTGGTTGTGGTTGGTGGATAAAATTGATTTTTTTCTTTTAGAAGTTTAAAACCAACAAAAATATTTTCTTTGAATTTTGTTGTGTCAATTTAATCTTTAGACAATTTTATTTATTTTTTAACTGGAAATAAATTAGTCAATATTAAATGGGACAAATTATTTAGACAAATTATTTTTCTATTAAATATATATTCATTTTTTTATTTGGGAATAATGTCATCAGGAGTTTTTGAGGAAAAAAAATATCTTAAATCTTGTTGTGTCAGATTTATCTGGAGACCATTTTGTTTTTTTAACTGTGGAAGTAAACTAATAAATATAAAGTAGGTAAATTCTCTTTTTATTAAATAAATATATTTTTTTTTGCGTAACGATAAATATATATTTTTTTTATTAACTGTGGAAGTGAACTTGGTTATGAATTTCGTGCTTCGTTCATACGCCCTAGAGCAACTCTGTCCTATGTAGACGTTTTTAAAACTAAGGACTTAACCCTATATTTTAATTAAAACTGTCCATGATCCAATCGATTTACCTGAAAATCGCTACAAATGGGATTTCCCGATCTTTGCATTCTTTTTCTGTTTTTGGCATGATATCGTGATTATTAGATATAGTTTTATCTTCTTCTTTTTTTTGAGGGAAGATATAGTTTTATCTTGGATATTCAACTCTTATAGTTTTTTTTTCATTCGTCTTGACTCATGCTTTGGGGTTTGATTAGCTTTGATTTTAGAATTCTGTTTCAATTTTTTCCATGTTTATGTATTTCCATTTCTAAATTATAAGCTGAATATTGCAATATGAACTTTTCACTACATTTCTGAAAAAAGGCTACAAATTATCATGGTTACCCCGAAATTCCGTTGATAGCAACTTTATTTTACCAATTTGAAAATGTGCAAAATCCAATGTTCTCCTTCATAAATATTGAACGCCGCGTGGCCAGTGCATGTGAGACTAATTTATTCTGGCCACCATCAAAACTCGCAAGAAGATCAGAAGAATCAGACCAAAACCAACACCAATCACAAAACGAATACTTTAGAACTGAAAGGTTATACTGGTAACCTTACACTTGTCGACCTATTCCCTGGATAACGAAACAAGCGGCAACCGAGGAGCAACCAATCTTACTACGTGGCAATAGTTAACAAGCTTGGGGCATCCAAACCACGTCACCAATGAGGAAAAAAAACACAGCACCTTTTAATAGGGGTAAAAAAAGAGAGGAGGAAATCGCAAACCCGCACCGCTAACTAAAAAATTCCAATCGAACACATTTTACGGTTTTACAATACGGTTTAAAATCGCAAATTTTTTAGACAGGTTAGTGTTAAATTTTTGGGCAAATTACCCCCAAGTCCCTGGTCTTTACCAAAATCTCCTATTGGATCCCTCCTTTATCATAAATGGTTAATCAGTCCCTGTTTTATTCAAAAATATTGGTCTCGGGTCCTCACCGACCAAATCAGACTTTTTTATTATTTTTTTGTCATGTGAAATGACTATTTTACCCTTCACAAAATGACAAATTTTAACTTATTTTTGTCGTTTGTGAAGGATAAAATAGTCATTTTACATGACAAAAAAATAATAAAAAATTCTGATTTGGTCGGTGGGGACCCGAGACCAACATTTTTGAATAAAACAGGGATTTAATACTCATTTATGACAAAGAAGGGACACAATAGGAGAATAATGTAAAGATCAAGGACCTGAGGGTAATTTACCCTAAATTTTTTTACACCGTATAACTGGATCGCACCGTGTATATAAAACGATAACATTTTTATATCGGTTATTAGGCTTAGTTAGTTCAAAACAACATCGTTTAAGATTTTTTGGTTTGATATAAAAGAATGTTTCTTCTCTTGAAAAAATGGTTTATAACCACGGAAGATATGACCAAATACAAATGAGTGTATTATGATATCACATTAAATGATTTTGAATATTTGTGAGATCGTTGCAAAATTCGTTGACTAAATTTCGTAGCGATATTGTCAAAGTTATATGTGCAATATGAAGAAAACCAAACTTTGTTACCTCTACTAGCAGACAACAAGTAGACGTGAGAATGGATGATGGTGAGCAATCAATGAAGATGATGACATGGAAGATTTGTGCTTTTGAGATCAATGGGACAAGGAAATTTTGGAAGATAAATCAAGTGATATAATCACAGATTTGTCAAATTACTTCGAAGACACGTTTGACGCAACTTGCTCTGACTTTGACATCTTGAGTTGGTAGAAAGTTAACAACATGAAGTATCTGATCATAGCTAAAATTGCACGAGATGTGCTAGTTATTCTAGTGTCAACTATTGCATAAGAATCTACTTTTATCACGGGTGGACGTGTGCTCGAGTTGCACCGAAGTTCGTTGAAGCCTAGAACAGTTGAAGCATTAGTTTGTGCTTAAAATTGGCTACAAAATATACGACGCACAAAAGATAAAGATGACGATGAAGATTCATTAAAGGATGAAAAAAATACTTGAAGGTTAGTTCTCATATAAATTCAAACAATTGTTTGAACTCAATATATTTAAATTATAATTTCTATTTTCATGTTAATGCACAACTTGAAAGAGGAATTTGAATGGAAAGACGAGGGTATACGAATGCTACTAAAATTCAAGTTCATATTTGAAGACTAGAATTCGAGTTTGTTTGGCTGAATTTTGGAGTTTGCTTGAAGGTTTGGAGGCTGATTTTTGTTATTGTTGAATATGTTGAAGAATGAATTGTGATTACTTTCTCAAATCAGTGTTGAATTTGTTGAAGGATTGAAGGCTAGAATTCTAGCATGGCATTATTGTCTTGTAAAATTCTGTTGGAACCTCCATCGTTAATATTTCATTTTAATGGTCTTACACTATTGCAATAGCTTCTTAGGTCCAGCTTAAGTCGTGTAGTTTGAGATAACTATTGTATTATTATCTCTCTGCTATTAAATTTGGTTTGAAAACTGGATTGTTTGGTGATAGACCAAACAAATTGAGGTTTTTTTGAAATGGGTCTAAAATCGCAAACCAAATCACACGGCACCTACATTACAACAGCGCAAATTTTGCAATGTAAAAAAAATCCAAACCACATAACCGTTGGTTTGTATTTATAATTTCCGAAAATCGCGGAGCTACGGGTATAAATTGCAAAATCGTAGCTTGCACTTTTCTACTTATTAATACTAAAAAAAATTAACACCTTCTATTTTAAGTAGGTCTAATTAACTTCCTATACTCATTCAAACAAGACAATTAACATATTTATATCAATTTTCCTTTTAAACGGAGACACATGATCACCTTAAATAATATACACATCCGCATTAGATCATCCACATTATTTGTCCCATCATCTTGTGTATTTTTTCCTTAAATTATAATTATACACTTATTTGAAATAAAACATGTAAAGAGTTATTGTCTTGTTTAAAAAATTATTTGCACAAATTTAAAAATAGGTGTTAATTATCTTTTGAGTAATTACAATGTGATAAATAATCTCTATGCTTAAAAAAATAAAGATTTCAAAAGGCGACTACTATCCTAATGAAGCTAAAAAAATTGTCCAAAATCCCGATTCTGTAACCAAGTATGAGAATGGAATGGGTACGGACTATATAAATTAATTCGTATATTTCAAAATTTGGCCGGAGTGCATTAATGTTTTTCATGCGAGACACACATTTTCTTCATTCGGTAATGACATGTGTATTTTAGTATTTTTATTTTAGCGAGAATGATATTTCTTTTATGCGATATCGGCACGTGTGAGTTTTTTCACTTTGATCATATGTTTTTTTAATTTTTTTTTAAAAACATTTGACATGTGTATTTTAAGTTTTTCGACAACTATAGTTTTTTCATATGCTATCGACTTGTGTGAGATTTTTTTTACTATGGTCTAGTGATATTTGAATTTTTGAAAAAATAATTATATTCATACGTTCAAAAAAATATAATTCATAACATAATCCAAAATACTATCAATATGTCCTAAAAAGGGACCAGATTAGGTAAGTGCCCTAATATGGCCAGTCTACACTGTACGAATTTCAATCTTAACCGTACATCCCATCAAAAAGTTGACAAAAGAAATCTAATTGTTAAGATTCACATGAGTATTTATGATATGTTTCTTTATTCTCATTCTTCTTTCTTCCTTGGATTATGTCTTCTCTTCTTCAATTTTTCATCTATCCTCTATCTATATTCTTCTCTTTCACTTTTGATCTCTATTTCAAACTTTCCCTCCCTTCCCGTCTCTCTCTAGACAGTCACCAATTTATCCATATTATCTCCATCTTGATATTTCTCTCTCTCCCCTCAGTTAATCTAAGAAAAATAATAATTTTGTTTCCTATTTAATAGTCAATATTAACTTTGCTCTTCTCCCATGACTCGCCATGGAAGCTCGCATCACCATCTGCCTCTTCGGCCTCTTTGTCGTTGTTGGGGTTGGGCCAGCCTTCCATGATCGATGTCTACATCTCGTAGCTTCTTTCAGCTCCAAGACTGCTTGGCTCTATCTAGATGTCTGCCTGGTTGTGTGTATAGAAATAGAACATCCGTCTATGAAAATTGCATATCTAGTAAATGAAAATGGAACATCAGTGTCTGTGAAAATGACATATCTGGTTAATAAAAATGGACATATCTTGTGTATGAAATTGGACCTATCGTGTATATGCACGACCTATCATGTGTATGAAAATAGACCTATCATGTGTATGAAAATGAACCTCTTGTATATACAAAAATGGCAAAGGCTTGTGAATGGAAATAGACTAAACGCGTCTTTGAAAATGGTACAGCCTTGTGAATAGAAATGGACTACCATTGTTTATGAAAATGGTATATGCCTGTGAATAGAAATGAATCACTCGTGTTTATGAAAATGGTACAAATTTGTGAATAGAAATAGACCACCGGTGTCTATGTAATAATACAAACTTGTGAATGAAAATGGATTGCCCCTATAAATATATAAAAATTTGTGAACAGAAATAAATCACCTGTGCCTATGAAAATAGTACAGACTTTTGAATGAAAATAAAATGTCGTGTGTATGGAAATAATGTCGTGTAAAAAAATGATAATGTCGTGTGTATGGAAATAAAATGTTTTTCTCAACTCCTCCATATTAGTCGTTGATTCTTGATAATTCATAAACCTCTTGAAGTCTTCAAGCTTAGTAGACCATCCCCGTCAATGTCCGAGGACGTGATTGCCGCCTCGCGACCTCTTCAGTGCAGAGGTCCCCTCCTATCGTCCTTACACAACTTTGCAACTCTAATGGAGATATCATTCCGTCTCCATTGACGTCAAAGTAGGCAAACACCTTGTGTAATTTGTTTGTTCCTAACTTCAACGGATATATGTGATGCATCTAATTATGCGTATGTATTTGGTTAGAAAAAAACGATTACTCCACAACAAGTTGCAAGATGCAACAAAAAATGGGATAGAATCTCAGAGAAGACATAGAAGAAGAAAAAAAATTGCATCCAGGAACTTGGAAATAAGTGGCAATAATAGTTACGTTCAGATAATCGGTGATGAAAATAAAGCTTATTTCTATTGATATAAATTTTGTGGTAATGTATCATTCTGATCAATAGAATTGTACAATTGCCACCAACAAAATTGTATATTTTGACCAACAAAAATATATTATTCTTGAGATGTGTAAATTAAGACCATTATATTTTTATTTTTAGTACGAAAAAATGCAATCTTGTCCTCCTAAATGCTCATTTTTTTTCTTTTTTATTCAGATTCCATTCAGTAAAAAACGATAGTTTTCAAAAATGACTCAGAAATCGACCCGTTTTATTGGATGATTTTCAGTTAGACCGGTCCGGTCGGTCAGATTACCGACCAGACCGGATTTCATAATTAAACAGCCTATATATATATATATATATTTATATACCTGCCTACTTAAAATTAAGATCCAAGCCAAATTTGGCTTCGTGGTTATCATCAAGTTGCTATCTCAGGGAAATTGCTCTAAAACTTCTCTCTCGACAGTTCTCTATTTTTTCTGTCCAAGACAGGGAAATCTTCCAGGTAAAATACTCCAGTGGCTTCCACTATTGATGATCCAGTTAGAAACTCCCATCTACTCCTATTCTGTATTTTTTTTCTTCTCTTCTCCCGATCTCTTTGATTTGATTGTTGAAATGAACATGCATGTCTTGATTGTTGATGGACGAAGAACGAACCCTCAGAATTGAAATCGGCGTCGGCATCGCGGGGCTGTCGGGGTGCCGTGGAGTTGGAGAAGAACGGCGTCGCGGGGCTGTCGGGGTCGGGGGAGCTCTCGGTCGTCCTCGTGGGAGCTGACATCGGGGTCGGAGCTTCGGGGCTGTCGGGGTCGGTGTCGGGGCGACTTCGGAGCTTTCAGGGTCGTCATCGTGGGAGATGTCGGGGTCGTCGTCGTGGGGATGTCGGGGTCGAGGTTGTCGTGGGAGTCGTCGGCGACGATGGTTTTTGGGCTGGAAAATCAAAATTAGGTTTTTAGGATTTGATTATTTGGGGAAAAGTTGGAAAATTATATATTGGGGTTGGGTGAACCTAACGGACCAAAAAATCTAGATCAGTCGGTCCGACCGAAAAATCTCCAGCCTATTAGCGTACTGATTACAGATTTTTGGCGGATGAAAAAACTATGTAAAAACCACGAAATTCCTCTTTCGTCGTCGTATAATTTGTCCTTCCAAGGAAAGTACTATACACACTAGAAACGCCTACATCTAACGGCGCCGTCATCTCTACAGAAAAAAGACTTCTCTATTGTATTGGAATTCCATTCCGTTAAAAAACAGGGATTCCTCTTCCGTCGTCGTATAATTTGTCCTTCAATGGAAAATATACTATACACACTAGAAACGCCCACATCTATCGGCGCCGTCATCTCTCCGTCGATCCTCAACTCTCTCCGTCGATCTTCACGAGTGCCAGTTCCGATAATACCGCGGCTCGGAAAACAGGAACCTCTTCGGGCTTTCCCGTCCACAATTCCATCCCCAGGGAGATCTCTCGAGTAGAAAACCGGCGGCCGGCGGGGAGTTACTCCGGTACCGGCGATTATCCGCCGCCGTCGGGGAGGAACCGACGCTGGAGACTGGGGAAACCGACTTCAGCGACATAGGAGGGGATAGTACGGCTCTAATCTTCGCGCCGGGGGAGGATCGGTCGTACTCCTCGACGATAATCCCCAGTTCATCGTCCGATTTGACGGAGATTAACGTCTCCAGGTCGCCGTTAGGTAACTGACACCTCAGTTCCACGGAGTAACCGCAAAAAACTCCCAATTTCACCATCAGCTCTGTTAATTAATTAAAACATGTTTTAGAATTTCTACAAAATAAAAAAAAAGGAAATACAAAAAGTTCACCGAAATTGAGGAATGGAAAAAGAACCTGCGTAGGAGACCTTGCGGTCGATGGCGAGGACTCTGGTGAGGCCGCCGGAGTACCGGAGCTTGCCGTCGCCGGCGCGGGGAAGGATTTTGCCGCCGTAGCTGCAGAGGAACTTGAGGACGGTCTCCGGAGCTTTCTTCGACTCTGTGTCGCTCACCATCGCTAAATTTAGGTCAAAAAAAAGAATTTTCTAGATTAGGAAAATTTTTGTTTTTTTATTTTTCCCTACTTGGGTTGTGGCTTTGCTTTGTGTTTAAACCGATGAGCAGTTGGGTAAGGGGGACTATAAATAGGGGCGGGGGAAGGGGGTTTTGTTGTGGAGGTGACGTCAGGGATGGGGCCCACGCGCTATGGTGGATTGGTGGTGGAGTAGGCGTGTTGGGGAAAAGAGAGGCTAAGACCACCCGCAGCAGGTGAGTCCCGCGCTCCGGGCGTGCCATGTGGCAGTCCGTGATTGGGCGCGGGACTGTGGTCGGGACGCTCCTGGTGTCAGTCAGGGCGCGCCTAGTCCGATATAATATTATTATTTTTATTTATTTTTAAATTGAAAACAATTAAAAAAAAATTGGAAAAATTAGGAAAAAAATTCTAAAAATTCTTTTTACTGTTTTTGACTTTTTTGTGCAATTAAATATTTTTTATTATTTTTTGGTAATTTTATACAATTTTTTGAATCCAAATAATTAGACTTTAAAACCCTTAAACCTTAAACCCTTAAACCCTAAACCCGAACCCTTAAACCTTCGATAACCCTAAACCTTTGCTATGTAATTTGATATAAAGTTTATATTTTAATATAATTTAATATAAATTATAGAATGTAGTATAATTTTATGTAAATTATAAACTCTAAACTCTAACCCTTACCCTAACTCTAACCGTAACCCTAATCCTAACCTTAAAGTTTTATGCACTTATATATTTAAATAACATATTATATTTAATTGAAAAACACATGTTATACATTTCGAATTCTATAAAATTTCTATTTCATAAATTTTCGCACTTCGAAATAAACACGAAAAAATACTCGAGTTTGATACAATTACTCAATTAGCTGAATTTTAAAAAAGCTGAGCTGAGAAAAAAACTGACGTGACGCCCAGGGCGTGACACTATAGCAGGGGCACCACTGTGGGCTGAAAACTGAGAGCAGGGGCGCGGCTGACGTGGCGCCCAGGGCACGCACTGTAGCAGGGGCACTAATGCGGATGGTCTAATGAACAAAAGAGATAATCAATTGGGTAAAAAAAAATTTGAATTGAGGTATTATTAAGAAAGCCGAACTAAATAGGTCTGAATTTCTTTACAAATAAATAGGTCTGATAGGATTGATATAAAATTGTTAAAAATAAATAAATAGTAGAGAATAAGGGAAAAAACGAGAGGGTAAAGAAAAGTAATTTTTATAGACAAAAGAAAATTTGATTATTTTTTTTATAAATATGGGTTTTTCTATAAGAACAAAACTATTTGACGAACTAAACCTATCAATGCTAATTAATCATAACACGTCAATCAAAACTATTTGTTTCGGAGTTCACACGAAAGTTGACGAACTAAGCCTATCAATCATAACACGTCACCTTTTGGGGAAATATGTGTAACTTTTTCGTGTGAACTCCGATTTAGATGATTTCAAGTCGGGTAGGTTTGCAACACATTCGTCTACGACTTTTGTGTTGTGAGTTTTGTGATTTGAGCCTTGCGTTTTTGAGTTTCATGTGATTTCGGTTGGTATTAGCATTGATAGGCTTAGTTCGTTATTTTTCGGTAGAAAAATCATAACTTTCGCATACATACTCCGAATCAAGCAATTTCAACACGAGAGGATCCGTAAGATCTAGATCTACGACTTTGATGTTGAGCGTTTGGTGAAATTCGGAAGCGGGTGAGGGGTATTTCCAGAATTCCATAGGTTCGGGACGAATTTATGATATAATAAAAATAATTGAAAAAAATTTGAGATTTGGGACTAAAATGTAAAAAAACGGGATGAAAAAGAAATTTTTCATAGGTTCGGGACGAATTTAGGTTCGGAGGACTAAATGTGAAACCACAGGACTTTTTTTGTACTTTTCCCTAATTTTTATTTTGTTTTTTGGATTTTTTTATTTTTGGCTTAAGGGTATTTTGGTCAATTCAGTGTTAAAAAAATAAAAAAAAATTGATGATGTCAGCGAAGGTTAAGCCAGGGACCTGAGAGTAATATTTCGTTATAACACAGGGACCTTAAATCTTATTCAAATTACACAGGGACCCTATTACAAAATCGTCAATAGTTCAGGGACCTGAGAGTAATTAACCCAAAAATTATTAAGTAAATTTTTACATCACAGTTACGAAAATTTAAATCATTAATTTCCCTAAATTTCAGAAGTGTCATTCAGTTTCTATGTTTCGACAATTATTTTCAAATTAATTTGCTTCAAAAATTCAATAGTACTTAATTTTGTATAGTACAAGTTAAAAAAAAATCTAATTTTGTACTTGTAGTATTGTTGAAAATTATTATAGTATCTTGTGGTTTAAAATATCTAGAATTGAGACAAATTTTGTTAAATTAAAACTATTTTGATCCTAAACACACAAAAAATCACTTAGATCCTTGGACAGCTGCTTTGACTTGTCTGAATTTATCCGAAGTCTGCCCTGACCAAATAGACCAGCAATATCATCAAAAATTGAAAGATGTGACATCCTCCAACTTCTCCTCTCCCATTTGTCCCCTGTCCTCTTCTTCTCTCTCCCCCTCCCTTTTCTTCGCGAAACCACGTCCAAAATTCAAAAGGAAAAGTCCTCTCTTGGCTCAACAACTCCAGCTCGGGTTAGCGGCAAAGAAGATTTGAAAGGCAGTTATGAGGAGGAGAGCACCCACAGAAGTGACTTGACCATGGGCCTCTCCACGAGGGACATTTCGCGACAGGGCCAACTCTTGATTGAGGTTAGAGATGGTGGCTCGACTAGGCATATTTTATTTTATTTATTTGGGTTTCTTTAATTAGTTTAGGTTGTTGCAATTTGCTTAATATCTTGTAGCTGTCATATAAGGTGATAATTATTAGGGAATTGAGGAGGGTTTTTTTTGGGTTTTGGATGTAGGTTCGGGAAAAAGAGAGGGAGAGAGAAGAGGGAGAAGAGAGCTGTGGCCAATCTTTTAGTTTTGGGTAAGTTCAGATAAGTTTGGGTAGCTACTCATACATAGACTTAAGTGATTTTAATTTGCTCAAATTTTATTCAATTGATGTGTTTTAAATTATAGGGTACTTAAATAATTTTTGGAAATATGACAAAATACTAAAATAAATTTTTTCTTATAAAAAATTAAGGGAAAAGGGTCAAATCAGGTAAGTTACTTCTGTGGGGATGGGTGAACAACCCTTAAAAAGGGGGGATGGTGGGCCCCGTTTTCTTTGTTTAATCCATTTATTTATTTTTTTTCTTTTTCTTATCTAAATTTTATCCTACTTCGTATACTTATCACAATATTATTCGTTCACAATATTTTTTGAAAATAAGATTTGAAATAGAAAAATCTATATAATTATTTATTTTTTTTAAAAACATAAATAAATAACAAATTTCAATGTTTAACTCCATATAAATAAATATTATTTAATTTGTGAAATTAATAATTAATGAGAAGTACGAAATTTAGATTAACGAATATTAATATATGAATTAAAAAATTTAAAATTAACTGGGTTGATGATATGAAAGATAGATATATTAATTGTTTATTGGTTGTGGATGAGTTGGATGGGGGATAGAGTGTGAGTAAAAATTGAGTTTAGAGATATGAGTTGAAATGGATGAGTGAGAAATTAATTAAATA
This sequence comes from Hypericum perforatum, assembly GCA_012979155.1. NCBI lineage: Eukaryota > Viridiplantae > Streptophyta > Magnoliopsida > Malpighiales > Hypericaceae > Hypericum > Hypericum perforatum. The sequence continues at coordinate 6,863 of SOPF01026346.1, read as the reverse complement.
ATTCGGAGATAGGTTGGATGGAAGATGTGGGCGCGGATGGTCTTAGAGGAGGAGGAAAGTAAGAGAAGGTCGGCCAAGCGGATGGGCCCCGGATCCGGTTAAGTGACCCATTGACGGCTCGCGGACGCTTGTAACTTTAGGAATCTCCGGAAGTTTTTTTTTTTTTTTTTTCTCTTGTGAGTGTTTTCTGTCCGATAAAATATATTTAGGAGGGACCTCCTCCTCTTCCACGGCTGGGGACAGGTTCAGATGAACTAACACGAGCTGATTTAGAACGAAAATTTTAATCAAATCCAATATCTTTTTTTTCCATCCAAGCAAGATCGTAACCCATTTTTTAAAGAAACCTCCCGCTTGATGATTGGCAAATTAATGACCGGGTAATGCCAGGGTGAGCACAAGAATCTTTTGTCTTATACTCTCTAGTTCTTAAAGTGAAATATTATAAAATATTATTTGTAATTACTTATATTAGAGATTAATGATCGCATTCAGTTCAACAAAATTAAAAGTTCAATTTTTTTAATTGAACCAGCTCTCTCAGTGATAAGCATACGAATTTGATTTGCAAGGAATTTATGTGCGGTAGAGTAAGGATAAACATAAAATCGAAAAATCCACAAACTACACTAATGTTTTTGAAATCGCATAGTTTAAATGGTGTCATGGTGCGTTTTCAAACTGCGCCACATGCTTTCGATATGTAATTGATTTGTATTTTATTGATCTTGCAAAATCGCATCGCATTGCATCGTTTTAATATAAATTTAGCTAAGAAAAAAATGACATTGTTTAAAATTTTCAATGTCTAGATGATATTTTATGGAATTACAGAAATTTGTTTGACCATTTTAAAATTACAAATTAATAAGTGTCAAACGCTGAAATCACGTGATACTAAAATATACTTTATCTTAAAAAATTAATAAATCACAGAAACTTATTGTGTTACTATAATAAAGGTTGGTAACCTATTCTCAATAAGCGTAGAAACCAAAAATGTTACGTAGTTGTTTTTCACCAATTGGCTAATATTGTTTATGTAGGTTTATTTTTAATTTTTTTGAATTAACGAGTAATAGGTTATGACATTAGCTCAACCTCCAAATTTAAGATATGAACATGAGTGATATGAACCTACTCATACCCTACTAATCAACATTCAACATGCCTAATTAACAATTATAAGTAAAGTTTAATTAAAAATGTCATTATTTGGTTTTTTCCGCCTAGTTAATCGCTGTAGTGATTACGGGAGAGGCACGGAACTTATATACGAAATAACTTGCTTCAAGAGAATTTTACATAATAGGAGAAAGGCTCTTCACCGATCGAGGTTTTCTTGCTCAATTCAATCGGTAAGATAAACTAAGACACTAAGATACAACTAGTGGAGGCAGGTAACTTTAGACCGGTTGAAGTGGAAACGGATTCGGCGACAGCTTTCAAATACCTAACCGAGGGGGTCACATGTGGTAATCCACTGACCGTACTCGTGAATAAGTGCAGAGACCTCATCCGCCGTCACGGGCAAGTAGAGGTCACATTATGTAGTCGCAATACCAATAGAGTTGCTGATTGGCTTGCGAACTTTGCTCTTAGTTTTCCGTATGGCTTGTATGTTCTTGAAAACCCTCCAGAGGGCTGCCTTCCTTGGTTAAAGGAGGATAGTCCTGAACTATGTCTGTAATATTTCATTTCCTCTAATGCATGGGCGACCTGGCCCTCCTACTTCACCAAAAAAAACTAAGACACTAAGACAGGTTATAGATTTCTTCCAGTGGACGACAACAAATAGTATGTTCCGCTCGCCATTAAGTGCGGAACGGTATGGCTAGTTTTGCTATATTACAATTTGGAAATTGAACACATCACATCTTATACGTAAAGCATATTTTTATCAATCATACTCATATCTTTATTCTTATTCTTAAGTTGCATAGTACCTGCAGGCCAATATAAATTCAAAAATATTATATACATTATACATTAACATTGAATACTAAAATTAAGTTCATTATTACATTATACCAAAAAATTCAAGTTAACAAGATTTTGTAATTCAACTTAAATGATCCAAATGATCATTCTTTCCGGTTTTAGAATCTGTACAGAACATCTATAATTTGATTAATAAATAGAGATAAATAAATTCTCGTGCATCACCCCTGAAGATTTTTTCTAATGTATTTCTATAACAACATAAAAAATATGCAGTATATTTGTATATAAATAAAGGAAATTAGATCGCCTCAAATTTGAGAATCAATAGTCAATAACTAAAGGATATTCCATTATTTACTAACCTTGTTTGATGTACAAATAAGTTTTTTGGTAGGATAATCTAAAATTAAGTTATTTAAAATAAACATTATTCAAAAGTATTAACTATAGTTTTAAAACTGCCTGTTCACTTCGTCAAAGGATAAAATCGCAACCAAAAATCGTAACCACAAACTATTGATATATTAGATGTAATACAGTGGTAGGTTTAGTCCTGAATAAATTAGTTCCTGATTTTCGTAAAATCAAACTACTTATTCTATCTATTCCCTATTTATCTCAAATTTAATTATGTTACCATATACGATTAATAAAATATCTCTTCCTCACTTTAAAACATCAAATCAAACCCCACCTCTCAGTAAGGAAAAATTACCAACCCATAAACATAAAATTAAAAATCGTATAGCCTCCAACTCTACTGAAAAATTCTAAACGCGGACAATAAGTTTCACTATCCTAATCACTTGGACCCATCAAAATAGCCGGAAGGGAAGAATACATGCAAAAATCCCAAGTTTTTGTAGGTACATTGTTTTTAGTGATTGCTCTGTATTTTTATTTGCTTCTCGTGATTTGGGATTGGTAGCTTTCAAATACTTTTTTCTTATTTGATTACTCTCTTTCTGCTTGTTTTACGCTTATGCCGATCGGCTTAAGCTTTCTTAGCCACTTTTCATGTATTTATTTTTTTAGCCACGGTGGTACGGGTGAGTTAGTATGATTTTGTTAATAAAAGGTACGGTTATTCGATTAATCTCAAGTAGTAACATAATTAAATATGAACATAAATTAGTTTTAGGACTAACAAGTTCCGTTTCAAAATAAATTAATGTCTAATTTATTACATAATGAACTTTCGAGTACATTATACAAAATTTGAGACACTTTTTAGTATTTTTTTTTCTCTCAAACGATGATTAAAAAACTATTGATTTCGACAAAACTATTTGTTAAACTAAAACTCTTATTGTTCACATGTGAAATTGGTATCTATATGTAAGAGACACTTTGGTGAGTCACCTGGAGTCGATAATCGGCGTTTTCGTCATCGAAATTGCGAGATTGAACTTTGGATTTTCGAATCGAACCAGATCGGGAGGACTCAGATGTGAAAATTGGAAGCACGGGGACCGGTTATCGCCATTTTAAACCTCAAGGACCTATCTGAGAACGGGTCAAACCACAAGGGCCCTAGGAGGACTTTTCCCTAAATTTTTTTTACCAAATTAAATTACCTAACTATTCTTAACTCTTGAAAAGTCAGATCACTTGTAATTTTTTCTATCTTCATCAATAGGGACATTGTATCTGATATTACCGCTCTTTAGACTTCATCACATTCGTACAAGTGTGAAATATCTGAGCCGCTTAATTCTTGTGTTGTCGTTTCGCGTTGGTTCAAGCTTGCGCGTCCAAAGTTTTCAGTGTCAATAAGTAATCTATAAACAACCAAATTATTTTCACTGCTGTTAAATGTTAGTTAGACGGCAACATTCGAAACTTGTTCTAAAACGAGTTGCTCCAATACCACCAAACTCACAAAAAACTTATTAGATTTACGCAATTCCTCGTTCTGGTAACATTTTTAGTCCTTATAATATTAATAAACTGACTTCGACGAGGTAACATTTTTAGTCCTTAAAATATTAATAAATTGACTCTACTATGTCGGTCGAGTGGCAAACAAATATGTGTAAACAGCTTCCTCTAAGCCAAACACGTGGAAGCGAACGTGTCGACATCGGATAAACACAGCCAACGATTAAGATTCTCCAAACTTCAGCTTGGGTCCGAACGTAACTGCCTTACAATTAATGATATTTAAATGAATTGGCACAAAGGTTTAAGTAAGTTGGCCGCAATTTTTTTTAATAATTGAAATTGTATCTTACTTTATTTTGAATAGGTATATATTTACACTCCTAGATGCTGAATCTCTAATAATAAATTCAATGTTGCAAACACATACATCTTTCAAAATTGACATATTAAAACCGATTGAAAAATTTAAAGCAGAAAAAAAGGATTTCAAAATTTTGCTATCATGAAAGTTATCATCAACTCGTATGAAAATTAAAAAACGTAATATAAACCGGGACCTACCATATAACACTTGTTTTAATAGTATAAAAGAATGGTAAATCCAATCCCGACGCAAATGCCCCACCTCGCACCCTGATTCAGTACCCTCCCCTCGCCCATCCCTTTAGAGAACAGATATTACATTAATTGAGCTAACGGTCGGAAGAGAGAGATTCGTTATCTGTGGTCAAATGGTAAGAAGATAAATGGTGATTAGGTGTCACATGGTGGCGATAAAATGCGGTTCTTTCCCCAAAAAATCAGAATGTGATGTCAAATAATATCCTGATATGATATTTCCTCGTGGTCAAAGGTTCAATGTATACGACTTGGCCGGCTTCTTTCGATTTGGATGTTTTTGTGATTTTTCTTTTCTTGGTTGTTTACTAATAGAATGGATGGTTTGATGTTGATTAATTTAGGAGTGACCGATGTGACTGGTATTTGTATATTATTTGTTATGAACTTTTACAATCTGATGGTAGTTATTTCAGAAAACGGAACAATCATGTCAAAAGCTATATGATACACTTATAAAAACCAGACCACTATAAAAAAAGTTAAAATATAATTGAATGTCTCAACGTAAAATATTGTTTCTAATTTATGGTGTTAAATAATTGTTTGGAGAGAATTTTGCCACTACTTAAAAAATTTAGTAGTCATTACTAAAAAAAATTATGCGATTTACATGGTCAATTTAGTAGATTGGATATAAAAGTTATAAAAAAAACTTAATATTTTAAAAAGATAACTAATTGTACTCTTTTTCTAGTTTTGTACAATAACCAATCCATTTTATGCCACCTTCACGTTAACCTACGAAAATCATGAAGCAAACTAACGACTATACATTTCTGAAAAGAATAAACTACTATTCATACCTTGACCAAAAACAAGTTCGGGAAAGAAGAAGAAAGAAAAAGAGATGGAAAGATGTGTAGAGAAAATTATAAAAGTAGGGAATGGATTGATAAATTAAAAATCTTCAAATTATCAAAAATATTATATGTAAGTTATTTAATATAGATCAAAGGTAAAAAATAGTTATGAAAAGAATTTGTAGATGAGTAACCATGAAATTATTTACTCCTTTAAACGATGAAACCTTGGTAATAATAGATGATAATAGATATAACATCAAGATTTGGCATCTCAACTAATTATAAATCAATTGTTGGTTGTTGGATGTCTATGTGCTGATTTTGAAGTGTTTGGTGAAGGAAAAAAAAGCTAATAACTCCGAAAAACTATTTATCCAGTAACTATAATTTATGGCTGATACATTTAGCTCATAACTGTTTCAAAATTAAATTACCAACATACTTATCAATTCAGATAATCATAATTAAGAGAGATATTTTTTTAAATAATATGTACTATATTAAATATAAAATTAAGAGGAGCACTTTTTTAACTGACGGAAGCATATAAATAAATAATATGTACTATATTAAATATTAAATTAAGATGATCACTTTTTAATTAGCGAAAGCATATAATTAAATAATATGTATTATATTAAATATTAAATTAAGAGGGATATTTTTTTAATTGACAGAAGTGATAAATAATATATACTATATTAAATATTAAATTAAGAAGGGCACTATTTTAATTGACAGAAATATAAAGATAAATAATATGTATTATATTAAATATTAAATTAATAAGACACTTTTTAATTGGTGGAAACATAGAGATATATTAAATATCTTCAAACACAATAATTTTTTGGACCTTATAAGGGACTTAGATACCATTTACCTGAATTTCAATGCGCGGTGGATCAAAAAATCCAAAAATATGTTAAATCGATGACATTTGTCTCTAACAAGTTACATTGAACATACATTTGGAGTGTGGAAAGCGAGATAAAAAGTATTAAGAGTTATGCCACCATTTTTTTAAAGTTCAAATAAATATAGCATTAGTGAAAAATTCGAATTAATTTTATTGGATATATATATATTAAAGAATGAAGTTTATTAGTCAATTACCCTCATAAATAATTTTACTAGGCAAGAATAATAGTCAATACTAATTTACTAAATACTTTTTTGAAATCAAATAACAGCTTCAGTTGAATACTACCTGCTAATAGCTGATCAGCTGACAGCCGACAGCTAACACTGACAGCTAAATTTGATGAGCTATATTAAAGAGACCCTATGTTAAAGAAAATGCACAACATGATCTCCATCTATGCAAGAACGCAAAGCAACAGCTACTTCACATCTGTCTCTACGTACTCCTCAATCAGTTCTATTCTCACACTTTCTGTTGGAAATTTGATCTATTAATGTAGTTGAAAAAATAAATTATCAAGGAGAACATTAAGATTTATGTGAAAAACCTTTTAACGTAAGAAGTGTCTCTACGTACTCCTCAATCAGTTCTATTCTCACACTTTCTGTTGAAAATTTGATCTATTAATGTAGTTGAAAAAATAAATTATCAAGCAGAACATTAAGATTTATGTGAAAAACCTTTTA
>SOPF01026344.1:30257-47362 GCA_012979155.1 Hypericum perforatum | reverse complement strand
AATTAATTCAAATTTGATTCGAGTTAAATTCGTATTGAATTTGATAAAAAATTGTATAGTGTATATGTGTGTGTGTGTGTGTATATATATATCAAACTCAATTATTTACTAAACCTTAAATCCTAAACCCTAAAACCCTAAACTTTAAACCCTAAAAGACTAAAACTCTAACTCAATTATTTATTAAATCTAAACTTTAAACTACAAATCTTAAATTCTAAAAATCTAAACTTAATTATATATTAAAACGTAAACTTTTAAACCCTAAACTCTAAATCATGAAGCCTTTAAATCCTGAATCGTAGGTAACTTATTTTGACGCTTTAAGTGCAAACTCAAACTTTAATTTATTTTTTTCTCAAAAAATGTTAAATATTTATTCCTTATTTTAATTTTTAATTAAATATTTAATATTTAAGAATCAATTCGAATTCAATTCGGATTCAATTTGAATTCGAAAGTTTATAATTCGTATTCAATTCGTTCTTGGATGAACTGAATATAGTTTATTATTTTGACAATTCGATTCGAATTCGTTCGAATTCGAACCGTGATCAGGGCTACCTCTATATATGAAATCATGGACAATTTGGTAATATACAGAATAGAATCATGTAACACACCGAAACCTCCATCGTGGAACATGATTCAGTTTTGTAAGTTAAAATAAGTACACATCTTGGCGTGCAAGGTAAGTGTTGCGTTGTACTTAGAGATTGCCCTTTTACTCTCAATTTGGAATTCAGTAATATTCTAATTACTTACAATTTACATGATTGTTTGGACAAAAATATTATTTGGACATAATTGATCAAATTATTTAAATATACATAAGTGAACTATTTAATTGTACTTGGTTTAAATAGTTTGGTTAACTATTTTCATATGATTTCGTCAAATACGTTAAAATGGTTTGCTCTGATATGTTCTAGTAGTTCTCTCTAATATGTTCGAGTGGTTCGCTCTGATATTTTTAAGTGTCTCTCTCTGATATGTTCAAATTGTTCTATATGATATATTAGAGTAGTTCCTTCTGATATATTCGAGTAGTTCGCTCTGATATGTTTGAGTGTCTTGTTCTATAATATGTTCAAATAATTTTGCCAAGTACGTTCAAATAGTGTGAACATTTACGTTCAAATGGTTTGGCCAAACTATTTTTTGTGATCGAAGTTAAAATCTATGTGATTTAAGTTTTATAACTATGACCAGGGATGAAATCTCTATCATTTTAGTTTTACATAGCTATAACCGTCGTCAGATTTGAAATTTTCATGATTTTAGGTTTCTATAACCTTTATCAAGTTAAAATCTCTATGATTTTAGCTTTATATAAACGTACTCAAATCTAAAATTGTCATGATTTCCTCTATCATATCTGATTTATTCTATTTTTTAATTTTGAAAATATAAAATTCACTCGTGATTTACTCTACCTTTATTAACTACTATATTCCTTGCTATAAGGGGTACAAGACTGACGATATCGAATCTAAACATTAAGTTTGAGTATTTTTTGTAAAATGAGATTGCCCAATATTCATTATTTACGAACTATGACATTTGTCCGCAAGATACAATAATTTATTACTTTAAGTTTGTAACACAATAATTATCAAAATTTTGGCAAACCACTAAATAGTCAAAACTTTCTTGAGAGAGAGAAAAGATAACAAGTTTCTTTAACTGAAATTTTTGTTGTTATTAGTCCTAGCTTGTCTTGCCTACTTTCACTTTGAAGATTAAATGAGAGTCATTAGTATGATTTTGTGGTTATTTTATGATTATATTTTTAGATAATGCTTGATATGTTTATGACTTAAGATTAAATTGATAAAAAAATTTATGTTAATGATATAGCTTTTAATTATTTCTATAATTTTGACTATTGATAAGATCTTATGATTCATATTATGATCCTCTGATTTTTAATTTTTCTATACCCAAACAATTTTGAGCAAAATTCCTATTTTGATAATTAGTATATTTTTTATTATATGTTCCCACAAAAAGTATAAATTGAACCCACAAAAAGTTAGTCTAATACAAATTGAAATTAAAATTGACCAGTTCCTTGATCAAGGGAATAAGTTTTTTATTACCCTCGTCTCAACCACCCAGCTTAGAGAGGCCAGGTGCATGCGGAATGTCTCGTGCTGCACATTGAGCTCCTCGGCATCGTGGAGAACAAGATGAAAGACTAACATGTTTTCAGTTGGCTCGACATCGATGATTATCCATGCCATTAATTTTTTTTTCTTTCTTAGTGCACGACCAATTTTTGATAAATGACCCGATTAATTCTTTTATAGAGTGAATGGCAGGGAGTTGCCTATACTAAACGGGTGGGTTAGTTAGTAGATAGATAAGACTTCATAGGACTCTTAGTCGAAACAACCTATTTAAGATCCTTAGTACACGTCACATGTATCACAATTTCTAAGATAAATTGTATCAATAATTTTTAACGAGCCGGTGAAAATGTGATTGTACGCGGAGGATGTGCAACATTTTGATGGCTCAATAGCATTTTGATTGGGTATAATTACGATCAAGGTAACCAAAATATTAAAATAGCCAAGAATCATACAATCAATTCGCACCAAATCAAAAAATTCGACCAAATCCAAATCCAAATCCAAAAAAGTGTTATGGATCAGTTTTTCTGTTTGAAAAAATATTTATCAGTTTTGGTTCTAATATTTTTGCAAAGAACTATTTACTTTCAAACCAAATCACAATTTTAAGTTACCCCTAACTTTAGTTGTATAAATATTTCTAGTCGTTTCATAGTTTCTACATGACTCCTCCTGTCTTTTAAATCAACCAAAAAATTTCTTGCCATTCAAAGCATAAGTACGATTTATCATCCAATTATTGTGTACAACTATTGGTATTTGGTAAGTTTCACATTTGTTCTTATTTTCATCATACATTATTATTTTGTGAAATATCTAATATATAGTTTTATATCACTTGCCAGAACTTGTTCATGCTTCATTAGATACTTTCTTGGAGATATTTGATGTTGTTGTAGATGAATGATGATGAAGTTCTACATTATGGATTAAATATTTAACATTATAATATTTAGTTATTTTTTTAAAAATAATATTTTTTTGATATAATTTATTTATCTCGCTTTGAATTTATTGTGAACTTTGAACATATAGATTACTTTTAATAATATAGTTGCATATTTTTTCGAGGTGATAGTGAAAATCGACATATATTTTGTAGTCCCTCGTGTCAAACTAGACACAACATGTCATTACATAGGAACATAAGTAGTGAAAAGCCTAAATTTTTTCACAATCACAAATATCTCTATCTAGACTAATTCTATGAGTATTCTAACATTTATTTGTGGAGTTAGATTGTCCGATGAATACACAAAACTCACCAATTTGACCATTGTCAAAGTGTCGTTGGGCCTACTTCTCTCATGTTTTCAACTTAGAATAGAACATTTTTTATAATTTCATCTGATCGAGAATATATTCTTTAATACATTTAGCCGACCTCTCTCAAGAGTGGAAAGATTGTAAAATTCAAGAGAATTTATTACCATTCTGATAGTGGTTGATAAACTCATAAAATATGGCCACTTCCTAGCATTGTCCTATCCTTTCACTGCATGCATCTGTAATAGCCAAGAAATTTATGGACTATGTCTTTAAGCTACATGAGATGTCAGAAGGAATTATTGGTGATCATGACACTAGCTTTATGAGCCATTTTTTGCAAGATATTTTCAAGTTGCAAATAGTTGATATAAGAGTATTTATTGTCTACCATCCACGTACTTCTACGGAGAATAAAAGTTTCTTGTAGCTACAAAAACTAGGTTGTCATAAATGAAAACAAGGCTACCTTCTAGATAGGTTCAAACCCTACATTTGTATGTGCTGCAATTCCCCCAATCTTATTGCTTTTTTAGAATTTTTTAAGTTGATGGATTGGTAGATTTTCAACTCTTACAAATTTGTTCATTTCATATGTTTTAATCAGTATAGTATAACACTCTCAACACGCACTCTCAAACAAAACCAACTTTGGGTTAAAAATTGTACTAACTTTGATTTCACCAAAGTGGGAGAAATTAGGGTCATTTGAGCTTAACAATAAATACGAAATCAACCGACTCTGATACCATATTGAAATCTCCATATACAACTAAAAACTTTAAAGTGATGAATTGACGGATTTTCAATACTTATAAATTTATTCATCTCATGTGTTCTAATCAATATGGAAAACATTTTCGACATCTTTTTTCTTTATTTTCACCTTATGAGTTATTTAAAAAAAATATAAAGAAAGATACTTCAGGATTGGATTGCAAAATTCCTACCATAGCCCGTCTCTCTCTCGTTCTGCAGTTTTGGTGGCAGAGGAAGCGATTCGTCCTCCTCTCTCACAGCCGCTTCTCGCTCTCTTCTGTGTCACTGCTCTTCTTTCTCTTCCTCATTTACCGGTGAGTTGTCCCTTCCGGATTCCTTTTAGCTTTGAAGTTGGGAGTAGTAAAATTGGTGTAAGAAAGTTGGGCTCTTTGTGATTGTTAGAAAGACTAGAGATTGCGGGAATTGTTACGAGTGATAATGTAAATGAGGCACAATGTTTTGAAATCCAATATTGATTTTGTGGTGTGTTTATATGCTTAGAATATTCACCAATCTATTGTTATATAATTTTTGGATTGGATATAAAAATTTTAATATCCTAGAAAATATGAGAAGAATTAATCTATGAAATTTTTTTAGGCTATTACGAGATTCCACACTTCAGCGGAAAATAAATCACGAACGACATTATTAGGCGACTGTACAAGAGATTATTTTGTCGTGTTAAGTTCGTTTATTATTATATAAAATTAATATTTTGTAACTAATATTCTCTCGACCTTATTTGACACAACAATTGACGAACGCCATATCGGTAACCACTTCAATCCTTTAAAATTGTTTATAGAGTGTGATAGAAGTATTACGCTAATTTTCATGTTTATGTTATTATTACGAAAATTGAGAAATGGGTTACGAAGGAAATGACGATAAAATAAAGGGTATGTAGTGCAAGATTAAATTTAGTTGTTAGTTGTCGATTGTCAGCTGATCAGCTGTTACCTGGTAATATTTAGTTGATAGCTGATATTCGATTGTTATTTTTGCGTTATAAAATTATTTATAAGGTCAATTGACTAATAAACTTAATTCTTTAATATAATAAAATTAATTATTATTTTGCACTAATGCTATATTTATTTGAATTTTAAAAGAGAATGGTGACATAACCCTTAATATTTTCTATCTCGCTTTCCAGACTAATGTACGTTCAATGCAACTTCTTAGAAACAAATGTCATCGTTAAACATCTCTTTAGGCCCTTTTGGTCCACCGCACTGTTGAAATCCAGTTAGGTGGTAGCTAATTTTCTTAAAAGGCCCAAGAAATCATTGCATTCGGGGATATTTAGTGAGTGTTTGGTTTAGCTGTTACAGATCAATGGTTGACTTATAGATATATAACAACTTAGTGTTTGATGAATTAGAAAAAATAGTTGTTGAAACCAAATGCCAGTTTTTCTAATAGCTAGAATTTATGGCTATTATAATATTAAATTACCAGCATACCCTCGATTCAGATAACTCCTAATTAAATATTAAACTGAGAGAGATATTTTTTTAATTGGCTAAAACGTAGAGCTAAATACTAAATATTACTATATTAAATATTAAATTAAGAATGACACTTTTTTAAATTGACGAAAACATAGAGATAAATATTAAATATTATTATATTAAATATTAAATTAAGATAGACACCTTTTTAATTAAAGAAAGCATAGAGATAAATAATATGTACTATATTAAATATTAAATAAAGAGATAAATTTTTTTAACTAGCAAAAATAAAAGAGATAAATAATATATATTATGTTAAATATTAAATTAAGATAAACACTTTTTTAATTGACAAAACATAGAGATAAATACTAAACGAGTGTTTAGTTTGGCTATTAGGGATCAATAGTTGGGTGATAGATATCTTTCAACTAATTGGTGTTTGGTGAATTAAAAAATATAGTTGTTGGAACCCAAACGCCAATTTTTCCAATAGCTAGAATTTATAGTTGTTACATTTAACTGATGGCTGTTACAGTATCAAATTACTAGATAGCCATTGATTCAGATAATTACTAATTAAATATTAAATTAAGAGGGACACTTTTTTAATTAGCAAAAAATATAGAGATAAATACTAAATATTATTATATTAAATATCAAATTAAGAGGGACACTTTTTTTATTGGCGAAACATAAAAATAAATACTAAATATTATTATATTAAATATTAAATTAAGAGTGACATTTTTTAATTAACAGGAGTAGAAAGATAAATAATAGGTACAATATTAAATATTAAATTAAGAGAGACACTTTTTAATTGGCAAAGCATAAATATAAATAATATGTATTATATTAAATATTAAAAAATGATGTTCATTACTCAATTACCCTTATAAGTAATTCTACAACTCAACAACAACAGCCAATGCTATTTTACCAAATACTTTTGCAAAAATCGGATATCAGCTATTCTCTAAGTATTATTAGCCAACATTCAATAGCTAACAGCTAAATTTCATCAGCCGTACCAAACAAACCCTAAGTGGGTGTTTGATTTTGCTGTTAGAGATTAGTGGTTGGCTGATGGATCTCTAACAGGTAATTTTAGAGTTTTTGGTGAAAGAAAAATATAGTAGCCGATAAAACTCAAAAGCCAAAAACTTATTAGCTAAGCTTTATAGCTGATGATTTTAATTGATAGCTTTTACACTATAAATTACTAACATATCCTTATTTTTTCTTTTAGTATTATTTAAATTTTGTGAACTTAATTACTTTCTTTATATTTTACTTTTTTAGTATTATTTAAATTTTGTGAAGTTAATTATTTTCTCTATATTCATAATAAAGAATTATGTTTTTCTATTAAATATTTGTATATTTATTTTTAATTAAAATTAAACTTATTGTTACTGATAAGCACAAATAATTATGATAAGTTTTAGTGAGATAAATTTTTGTTATATGATAAATTTTTATCACTTTGTTGTTATAATACTTATATATAAAAAGATACAAATTCTTGAATAAACGTGAGTTTGACTTTGTTATTTCAAGTTTTTTTAGTAACAAATATATTTTTATTGATAATATATTAAAAAAATAAAGTTTAATATAATATCTTTGTATGTAATTTTACAACTCAATAACAATATTAAATTATAATTAATCAAATATTTTTTAAAAATTGAATATCAACTATCAATTGAGTACTGTCATCCGACAACTAACAGCTATCAACTGAATTTGATCAGCTACACCAAATAGATCATAAAATTTCAAAATTAAAATTCGTCTCAAGCTTTTTCTGGGCCAAACAATAAAAGACAAATTTCATAAAAGGGGCAGGATATGAATATCATGTAGTGCAAGATAAAATAAAAAATTGAATGGATACCCAAATTGCAACAAATTAATTTTTCCTCTGTTTGGTACATACAGAAAGATCATTAACGAGGGAAAGTTGCAACTTCTAAATCCAAAATCGTGGACAATTTGGTGATATACAGAATAGAATCATGTAATACACCAAAGCCTCGTTTGCCATCATTTAGTTTGTTAATAATATAATAAATTTTAATATTTATTAGGGAAAATTTATCTTCAATAATCTTATAAAACTTAATTTCAATAGTCTTGAAGAAAATAATAAAAAACAAATTTCAAGGAAGGGGCAGGATTAGACAGCTAAACTTGGAAATGTGACCGGTACCTAACAGTGTCGTCATCTATAATTAGTCATCAGTACTGAGATTTGTGTCAATTGAATTGTTGGTAGATGTTATATGATATTGGTCTACTAGACTCATAAATCGTCTTGTTAAAATTTTTAAAAAGTGTTAAATTTTTTTTAATAAATATTTAATATTAATAATGTTTTTGGAAAATTAAACTTTAATATTTCAGTAAGATATAACAGTTCTTTCAATTTTTTTGATCAATACAAACTGACAAGTGGTAGTAATATTATATTAAATCATGTGTGCAGTCTTTATATTGAAAATTTATGAAAAAAATAGTGACTAATATAAAATTAAATGGGTCAGCTGCTCCATCTATGTTTGATCGCAAAATAAATTAGAAATTTATTTATTTTATAATTCAATAATATGAAAACTAATCAAAATTTATTCAAAAATAAGTTCCTAAATCTGTCAAAAGTAAATTTCCATATATTTGATTTTCTACTTTCTAGGAACATAAATTAATTGGATGAGGTATCAGAAAATCGTAAAAATTAAAATTTATTCCATTAACTCGTACAAACTCTGGATTGTGGAAGGTGAGCGCGGGTCGGGTGTGAGTCGAATGGGCAGACCAGGAGGGAATACAAAAGAGGAAGTTAGACCATCCACAGGACCATCCCCACCTAATCCATCCTCATAATATTTAATTAATTTCTTATTCATCCATCTCAACTCATCTTCTTACACTCATTTTTTTTACTTACCGCAACATTCCCACCTCAACTCATACCCAACTAATAAATAATTAACATATCTATCTTCTACATTATCAACTCAATTAACTTTAATTTTTTTTAATTCACATATTAATATTTGTATTTGTTATTTATTTATTTTATAAAATTTAAAAGGTAATTCTAATATTTTTTTAACTGCAAATCTTACATTAAAAATATTGGATGCGAATAATATTGTGATAAATATACGAATACTATTTTTAAATAACAAATGAGACCCACCTATCTCTTCAATTTGAGTTGGTCAACATCCTTCCTTCTCCATAGGATATCTGGGTCCCACTTCTCTTTTTTCTTTTTCTTTTTTTCCCTCCCAAATGGGGCCCACCCATCCCTTGCCCATCCCCGGGCCACTGCTGCGGTAGGTCTTAAATTAGAGTTCGTGCCATTTGGGTGAAATCCTCGCCTAGGACTAGGAGTATTATTTCTCTCCCTATTCCCGGTCTTGGCCTGCTTATTAGGGTTTAGGGTTTAGGGTTTAGGAGGGGGAGGGAGAGAGATGGGACGGATAATGTTGAACAACGCGCTGAGATCGATAGTGAATGCGGAGAAGAGGGGCAAAGCCACCGTGGAGCTGCAGCCCATCTCCACCGTCATGTCCTCTTTCCTCCGCATCATGAAATCCCGAGGTACCCCCCTTTCTTTTCTTAATTAGGGTCCGAACCGCCATTCGAGTCAATGTAGGATTTGCACGTCCATCGACTGTTGTTAGGCTATCTGGTTTTGGGTATTACGGTTCTAGGAGCTTTGAGGAAGGAACAGCGTGATGATCATAAGTGAGAATGGACTGGGGAAGAGGGCGTGTCAGGTTTGGCGCAATAGCTGGCGTGGTCTAGCTAGGATTAGTTGGTTAGGAGGTGGTGCGTGCGTCTGTCCGTTTGGCTATACTGGAGGCGTTGGTCATCGGTTGGTTGAATTCCAGATGTTATCCTGCAAGGACACAACTTCCTGCTAATGATAACTGTGGTGGATAAAAAATAGCTGAGACTAGAACCATCATGGTCTCGTTTCCTTGACCATTTTGTGTTTTCGACCCTTTGTGTTTTCTTTGTTTGACAAATTGCATGCTCAATTGCTCATAGTGCAAATTACCTTGGCATCATCTGTCTTTCAGGATATATCAAGGATTTTCAAGTTCATGATCCTCTGAGAGCTGGGAAGATTAAAGTTGAACTGCTTGGAAGGATAACAGATTGTCGGGCTCTAACTTACAGACAAGATATCAAGGCAAAGAATATTTCAGAATACACACACCGGACACTTCCCACTCGTCAGGTTGGTTGCTCTGGCTACGCTTTTATCAGAAACCTTTGCATTGTAATGTTGATTAACCCAGATTCTTAAAATTTATGCACCTGCAGTGGGGATATGTTGTTATCACTACTCCGGAAGGCGTTGTGGATCATGAAGAGGCTATTAAGCTGAAATCTGGCGGTCAAGTTCTTGGCTATTTCCATTAGATGCTTGTCTCATTGCTCATTTTTCACGTTTTTGGTTCAATACTGCCAAACCAAACTGCTCACACACCCCCATCGTGTAAGATCACAGCGTTGATATTTGGACTTAGTTGATGATTATCTTGGGAGGAGTTTCCAGTATGTTTTAAACTGAATACGAGAGGCGTCGCAGATAAATGGCAAAGTTTATGAGTATTCCTTGTTAGGGCAGTTTCTGAATAAGGAACCACATATGGAACTATTTTGTTGCTGATGGAACTAGTGGTTATATTTCCAGTGGTAGACCCTTGAAAAGGTTGGAGAAAAGATATTGACTTGCTTTGAACCTGGTACTGCTTCTAAGCCCATAAAAGAATGAGCATCAGGTTCTTATCAGCTTAAATATCCTAGTTCCTCATCTTCTGATGCCTAAAGGGCCCACTAAATTATTGTTGTGAGAGAGCCTTTCTCTTTGAGACATGAGGGATTCTTTGAATCTTGCTCCTGATTTGTTGTTGTCTTAACAATTCCATTCCAGTGTTTTCTGCACTGGTTTTGTGAATCCAATCCAAGGGCCTAATGGTGGTCCATGATCAGGACTTGGATTTGTCAGTTAATCTTTGCAGCCACGCCTCCACATTCCTTGGACCACCTTAATCAATAGCAACAAGTTGCAAACACCCTCAGAAACAGCCTTCCTAGAGATGCAAACATTCCGATGGGCGACTCAGCCTAGCTGGTAAAAAGCTAGAATCGACCGAAATTTGTCACTTTAACTATACCAATTATGTAAAGGATCTCAAGCTTCATTAGAATTGAGAATGCAGTTTACAAACAAAGCTCAGGAACCCTTCCCATTGCCAAAAGAAGCCTTTTTACTCCCCGGATAGCGGCTAACAATACAGATTATTAATCTCCCACCTAATCCTAATATATGAGAGAACTATTCTCTGTCATGAATCAAAAGGTACATTGAACTCTTTCAGGATGTTGCAGCTCTTATTGTGCTCCTCCTAGAAATGCAGCACCTGGAAAAGCATCAGAATATGGGTTAAGCCCTCCCTCTTGAAGTGTTCATCCTTTTGGCCGAAAAACAATGCACAACAGAATTGGAAGAATTCTCACCTTACTCCCTCGGAGTTCTGCACTTGAAGCACTCATTCCTGCAGGCATAATTATGTACTCCACATCCAACCCTGACAAGAAAAATGCAGACATTTTAGATAAACTGAACTTTAAACCTTTGGTTTTGCATTTTTAGAAGCCAAAAGAGCTGATACTTGTTTGAAGCAAGTGATGTTACTGTTAGGGATCAATCAATATATCGTTGGCTTTCATATTGTAGTTAATTACACCTTAGAAAACGAAGGCAATTGAAACTTTTAGTTCTTCACATGAAATTTTGCCGAGTCATCAGGATGATTATATCATTTATTGACACCAAAATGTGAAAAAAAATTACCTGTTACAAATCCAGTCACCAGTTTTCCATCCAGGAGGAGCATTTGCATCTACTCCATACATATTGCTTCCATATGCACAACCATAATCAACTTTTCCTGCACCGCATCTGTAGCAGCTTGATCGGCTAGCATAGTTGTGAGCTCCACAGTTCATAGCACTGCAATACCAGTCCCCAGCCATGACCTCTGTTCGGTTGTACAAATACGTCGCTGCATCAGGACCACCATACTTAGGATACGAGCAGCGCTGGCATGCTTCTCGCTTCTTGAAGTTCTGGTGTTGGCAGGCAGCACACAACCAATCTCCTCCGGTCCAGCTCATTCTTGTTATCTTCAGTCCGATGGTAGGGACAAAGAAATATATTAGCTAAAAGATCATTTTATGCCAAAAAGCATGTAGCCGTATTTCATGATTCATTTTTACTAGTTGATCATACACCATTACTTGCTCATTATGACTGTGGTTTTTAATGACTGCAGCACATACAATCGACCTGATGATACTTCACGTGAACCTGACATTGGTTCCCATGATGGATTGTTATCCCTACAGTGAAATCCTGAAGCTAGATTTTAGTATCCTGACAAGTGCACCAAGAAAGTAGCATGCATTCCAAATGTTCTTGGAGTTGTGATTTGTTATCCTTCTTTTGATAAACCCTTTTTCAAAAAAACTTCCAAACATAACTTTTTCTTGTTCCTGCAGTAAATTGTTTATGGCTAGAGTTCATGATGATTAGATGAACCTACAACTGTAACATCATTTGTTGAATCAATTATTCATCAGATGAGAATGATACTAATCTAACTTTGACTTCAGAGCCAGGAAAAAGCTTAATAAGCAGCTAACCTTTTCAGCGAACGAACGAAATCTACGGGATCAAAGAGTTGCAAAACACAGCTAGTGTTCTGATTGTTGATGCAGAAGAGATGAGCAATTCAGTTGATACTTTGGATAGCCAGGTTGCATGGCCTTTATATAGTTTTCAAGCCTTGACCTGTAGGGTCCAGTGATGGTATGGTTCCTGTCACTAATTGGTCCATCTTTAGAATCTTGCTTAATCTAGATCCCAAAAAGTAGGCAAATTTCTGATTTACCAAGAAAAACCTGCTCTTCATTGTCCAAAGAGAGGAAAAATAAACTTGCTCAATGATTCCAAGTCAGTAAATGCACATTTCTGCAGTATCCATGTACAATTCCCTACATGCCCTCTCTTTACAATATTCTCACTCACATAATTGTCCTGAAAAAAACCATTATTCCTTGTCAGGTTCCCTATCTATTAGTAGTAAGGTGTTATGTTGGGAAGTTGCTACTTGGATATAACTTTTTCCATCCATTATGATCCAACTTTCTTAAATGGATGGCTTCTTCACGTGAGATGCTTGCTTGGCTGACATTGATGCATCACGATTCGTCACCTCCAACCCGCGGAACAGGTATCAACCTTCCTCGAGTAGGCTGTATGTAGTTCAGGTGCAAATGGAGCAGTAAAAAATGAATAAATTTACTACATTATCTTATTATTTTTCTCAATGTGGAATCAGTTCTTCTTAGCTGCAATCCACACCCGAACCTTTTACTTCCTTGATCAGTTGCGTTACCTTTTGCAGCAATAATTTAAAAGCAGCAGCAGCAAGATTCACATTCACTGGGGCACCACCCCTCCATGCCTATAGTGTATATACACGCACAAAATTCCACACCTCCTGCCGTGGACACGACACCTGTCTGCCGCACACAGGACACGGCGTGCTCATCTGAATCGGGGAGCCTGTGGTAGCCCGCCACTTGTCATAGTCCAAGTATGACAGACATGTAATCTTAGCACAATCCAAAGGGAATGTTCCAAAACATGAACTTTGAAAGGAATATGGATCGCGGCGAACCGACGCCGCCTCAGGATTATTGGCAGGCAGCAGAAGAAACAGAATTTGGAAGCTTAGGGTTCTTCTTCCAATAGAGAAATGAAACATACTAAACCAGATTATCAGAATGTCAAATTATATATTCCTCTCCCTTTCCAGCTTGCTTATATTATTCACACGTCGAATTAAAATGATGGGCCTACAAAATCATGCACTTTCTTTATATTATATTATGTTTCACAAAATAATTCACTTTTTGACCATAATCCACATGATGAACTTCATTTTCGTAACACGTAAGGATGCTCAAAACTTAAGAAAACAGGTTATTTCTATACTCATAAAACGGACCAACAATATACTATTATTGAACGGGAGATTATTCCAAAGTTGAATAAGAGTGTGTTAATCCAACGGCTGATGTGGCAGCCAGGTCACTGCCAGGTAGGCATGTAGCATGGTACAAATGCTTGCGTGGCAATGATAAGTAGGAATCCTCATCGCCACGTTTCTATGTACCAGACACAGTGAATATTCCAATATATCTGGGGAAAAAGTTAATACAGTATCAACTCAGTCGCTTAATATTCTGTTGTGGGTGGTCTCCTTGTCTGGGGTGGGTCCAATTCCTTCAATAATACTAAGGGAATCACATCCCCCGTAAGCATATTATTAACTCAGAAGAGAAATAGCCGTTGCTTTTGAATTTTGGATTCTCCCTTCTTTGCCAAAAGGCTTTAATTGACGACTCACTCACTCGCATCTCCAACTCCAAGTTGTTGAGTCTTTGATCCAAATCATGTTATTGGCTTTAGAGCTCGGATCCATTCATTTTTCTTATGTATGTAGTCGAAAATTGTGAGCTTCGAAATTGGAGTCATTATATCTTGTACCGTTTTGACTAATAAAGTGAACTCTCTTTTAGTCTGTAAATTTTTTCTGCTCCTTGAATTTCACGTAATTCTGGTTTTTTTTTTCTTATTCTAAATGAAAGGGTGGTGTTGAATTCATGTTAAGATAAATATTATTGATATGGTAGAGCTTTTCACAAAGCCGTCAGTCGTAATTCGTAATTCATGTTAGGAAGAATACCACTCTAAGTAAATATATATATTATACACACACATATATATATACATACACCATGAAGATTATTTATATTTACCCTAAAAAAAGAGAGGAGACTTTGCTAATTGAGAGTCATCTGGTCAACCCTAATCCTAAGGTTCAAGAAAACAAAAGTCTCCTCCTCCTTTGATTTGATATCCTAAAGGGTTTTCAAGAGGAATTGATTTGATGTCAATGGGGATTCAATCTTCATTGAATATATTTTAAAAAAAGTGTGTCTTATTTTTAGTGTTGGTATAATAATATTAACTAAAAAGTAAAGAGTAAGAAATTATGGATATGAAAATTGCAGAAAATATAATAAATCATTAAATATATCACGTAACTTTTCAAATCATAGTAATTCTAAATCTAAATTAATAACTAACAACTTATATATCATTAATATTTATTTAATGATTACACGTTTTAACAAAAACAAAAAAACCTTAAACCAACCTCTTTGTTTATGTTCATTATCACTTCTAAAATACCGACAAGTTGCAATAGATAATTTGAATTATTTTAATTGGTTCACAAACTAGTTTCATCTGACACACATATAAAATAACTAATAATGATATATGTCATCATAAACTAGTCTCAACTGACACACATATAAATAACTAATAATGATATATGACGTCATAAACTAGTCTCATCTCACACACATATAAAATAACTAATAAAGATATATGTCGTCATAAGAATATTCACTCAAATCCTCAAAACATTTTCTCCTCACCTTCTTTGTTACTACATGTTGAACAACTTTGTTCTTGCCACTTATATTCATTTTTTTCCTATTGCCATTTTTCTTTATTTTTTGGTTATTGAGGTATTTTTCCACCTTTTTATTTATGACTTTTTCCTCCACCTGCTACTACAATTTTTCTCCATCTTTTTCTTTAGCTGTTAGTCATTTTTAATTGTACAACATATACAATCTCGCTACATAAATAATGTCCTCATCAAAAACTAACATACAAATATTAATATTAAAATAAATGAACACACATATTAAAGTTAACGTGTATCAATATTAAAATTAACGAGTACCAATATTCAAATACATCAAGTGAAACTTAAATAGACTACAGCCAAATAAACCCCTCCCACAAATTATAAACTTAAACCACTCCAAAGTCTGAATTTGGTATCAAAATCAAATTAGACAGATATCAATATTAAAGTAAACGAGTAACAATATCAAAGTAATCTAGCATACATATATTCAAATGCATCAAG
Organism: Hypericum perforatum; assembly: GCA_012979155.1. Classification (NCBI taxonomy): domain Eukaryota; kingdom Viridiplantae; phylum Streptophyta; class Magnoliopsida; order Malpighiales; family Hypericaceae; genus Hypericum; species Hypericum perforatum. The sequence goes on along the minus strand of SOPF01026344.1, from coordinate 31,627 downwards.
TGAAACTCAAACAGAGTGTAACTATTCAAATACCTCCCACAAATTATAACAAATACTTAACTTGATACCAAAATTAAGTTAGACAAATATCAATATTAAAGTAAACGAGTATCAGTATTAAAGTATACTGATATTAAATGAGTATCAATATTAAAATAAATTAGTATACATATACTAATATTGAAATAAAATTACTAATATTAAAACTAATATGTACTAATATTCAAATGAAGAAGTGATTAAACAATATTTTATGCACTGCAGAAATGACTAATAGCTTAAATGTGACTCGATAGATGGCATCAGTAGCATCAACTGCTACAATTCTTATGTTGGCCTTCTTTAAAGCAGGTGCATCGTTCATTCCATCTTCTATCATTCCACAAATGTGTTTTTGTTCTTGGAGCTTCTTCACAATCTTGTACTTGTGCTATGAATGATTGAATCTCTTGTTAGTTTCTCGTTCATAAAATAACTCACATTTTCTCGTATCAGAAAAATTACCATGGAAAACTCCTACAAAACTATCGACCTTCTCAATAAGTTCATCGATGGAGAACGATGCAATGGACTCATATGAGTCTTTTTGAGCAGGGTTGAAGAAGGGTACATATTGAAACAGACCTCCCGTATGCCTGGGTTAAATGATAGGAAATGGACCTCCTATACGCCTATTCTTGTCTATAGAATCAAAGAAATTAAAGATCAAATATCTTTTTATATACTTTTTCAAATTGAAACAGACCTATGTAAATAATTTATGGGCATAGTTTAGTAAAAGATTGTAAAATTATATATAGAGAAAAAATAACGGGTCAAACATATTTTTTTAAAATTTAAATGTTGATAAAGAAGAAAGAGGATACTTAGAAAAAAATAAATATTTATTTTCCTAATACCAATTACACACTCGAACATCAAGGATCATCAAATATAAAATTTATAGATAAAAACTCAATTTAAGGGTCATTAAACAATCTCTATTATAAGGATGATATTTTGGACATTCCCACTAAATGTAGTCTCAAATTGATTGAATACAAACTATACAACTCGGTTTGTATGGTTCAAAATTTAGGTCACACCGCACTAGAATTTTCTTCACGCGATACCAATATTTTTAATGAAATTCTAACATTTCATGCCAAAAAGACATATATTTTCTTAATTTTTATTTTTTGAGACAACATTTTCTTACGTTATAAGTTTTTTTAACTTTAATACCTAATACCATGATTTTTGAATTATTGCAAAAAGTTCTGACATGTATATTTTAGTATCTTTATTCTTTTATAATAATATTTTTTATGTGATACTAGTCTGTGTAGAATTTTCACTTTGGTCTCATAACATTTGAATTTTTGCAAAAA
>SOPF01026344.1:17655-30247 GCA_012979155.1 Hypericum perforatum | reverse complement strand
TGCAAAGGCGACGTTCATTTTAGCAACGGAAACATGTACATCGTTCAGTTATAAAATTAAGGTTAAAATTCAGTTTAGAACAACGTACTTTCACTCTTTTTTTAAATATCTTTTTAATTTAAAATACATAACTAATAATGAAACTTATTCTTATTTGAACTTTAGTCACATGATCTATATATTATAAATTATTTAAAATATGGCGAGGTGAATGCTTCCGCCTTCCTTGCAAATACTGCAAATAAATAAGATGGTGCCTCATATTCGAGGTCTTTCGATAATTCGATTTGGTGATCGTATTTCTGAATTCTGATTATGTTGGCAAATCCCTTCTTTATTTTACTTGAAACAGTAAGTGATGGATTTACATAAAGAAGTACAACCTAACATTGCCGTTCAAACCTCAATTTTATTGAATGAGTTCTTTCTTGCTTTGGCGAGGACAGTCTTGTCCGCGACAATAAAATATGCTGCTCCAGCCACTGCAGTTACACGAATATTATAATTAATTAACTCACATACATAATCCAAATGTTATTCTGATTATAATATTGACCATGGTCGAATTATACTGTAACCTGTGGAGATAATAAGAGCTTGTGCGGTGTGATTAAGATTGGCCCTCGCCCACGGCAGCATTCTAGCACTAGCAATCTACACATTCAAGATCAAAATTTGGGATTAATTTTCGTTAATAGTCTCAATAAAGTTTGTTATTTATTTAATTAAACGTTAAAACGTTGTGATAATTAAGGTTAGAACATACCGTTGGAATTGCAGCTGCAACAGTAGCAATAATAGCTGCCTTGGCTCCGGCAACTACTCCTTCTGTGCATACCGAAAATGTGAAAAAAAATATATATAATCGATCATAGGTTAATTCGAAAGAATCAAAATAATCATATCAAAAAAATAATATGGGTTTAAATAAATGCCACATTTTTTAAATTACAAATGGTACCCAGGATGAGAAAACCCAGAAGGCCTTTTGGGCTTCCGGTTACGGGGGCCATAAAATCAACAAATTTAAAAATTATTAATTTTCGAAGCACGGAACTAAAACTTCCTTTCGGGATTTCGATAAACGGGAGGAGTATCTATCCACCACGTTACCAAATCTTCTTGGCATAATTAAGATCCTTTTAATTAAATAATATGGATTTCTCAGGTGAACTTGTGATCGAGATTATAATACTTTCTCATGATTATCAATGATGGGATTAACCCAATACAAAATTTTTATGCCAAAACCAATTACAAAATTGTCAGAATTTAGAAACCACGCTCAAAAAGTGTAAAAGGAGATAAAAGCTGAACATAAAAAAGACAGCTTAGATAAAAATAAAGCCATAATATACCATGAGAGCAATGCTTTGCCATGGCCAACTTTTGGTCAAGTAAAGCCAAAGTGTTCCTCTCTCGAGGGGATGATTGGACCATCTTTCTTCTGTCCATTGCCTATTTAATTATCTCACTAACAAGAAGTGACGGGAGTCTTTTTTGCGAGTTTAACTAATTAATAATTTAGTTTTCACCTGAAAAAGGGTTCATACATCATAATAAGCTTAAAGGTGTTGGATATGATGGTAATGTGATGTGGGTTTATATAAGGAGTTGGAGATAGGATAGGTGGTGGAGTCGTGGAGATTGTAGTGAGTTTGATGGTTTTGGGAGGAAATCTAGCATCGGAGTCGCTTGTTTTCACTTGGGTTTCTGTTAATGTCGGATGATTCTTTTGCACTAGTCCCTAGGCCGGGCTGGTTCCTACTATTTACTTGGCGGCTCTATAATTTTGTAAAATTGGAGTTTATACGAATACTAGAAATTAATCTTTCCGTGCATGGTTTCCACATGGAGGTGACAAAATGTGCAACGCTTCGGCAGTTCACTTACTTAAAACACACTTTCAATACTCACATATACAATAAATATTACTAAAAGGGTTTACTCAAGGGTACTAATCTTATAGTGTGTTTTCAAATGGTTTTTATTTTGATAGAAATTTAGTGATAGTATGATTAACGAGGAAATAAATATCCAAAGGACATTGATAAATATGTAGATACCTTTATAATAGAATAAAAATTGAACATTCAATTCTGAAACGGTATGATAGTAATCGGCTATGGTCATCCTATATTAGAAAAGGCGTAAAATTGGAGGAAAATAACTTTTAAAATTTTTACGCAATTTGGAGACCATGTGACAGAAGCACACGGATTTCATACAGAACTTGGCAATCCTTGTGATCAGCTAACCGGCAAGTCTGCGTGGGATCAGCACACGTGTCTCGAATCAACGGACGATATCAGGTAGCTCACCTACTACCGTTGCAGAGAATACACGAAGTACAAAGGAAATTAGGCATGGTTTTTTTTATATAAATAAATTAGGCATTGGTTTCCTATGCTCTGCAGGGTTAGTGAGTGGTTATTAATTTGGGAAATACTAGTCAATCTGAAATTGTTTTCAATACTATTCAAGAAAAGAGTATGACAGATAAATTCATAGAATTAGAGGAACTCTTCTTGTTGGACGAAATGATGAAGGAATATCCGGAACCACATCGACAAAAGTCGATTATCACAATCCGGACGAAATGATCGGCCTCGGCCTCTGGATTTATTTTCACAAAAATTTAGATTGGTTGTCTAAACTCTGAACTTTAGATGAATTTTTTGGCCTCGGAATTCGTCTGCGTAAAAAATTATCGTGACTTAGATCGAGGTATAGGAAAAATATATGTGACTATCAAGTCAAGAAAATTTTTTTTGTCCAAACCATGGAAAAAATTTGTGTCTTAGTCACTTACAGATTTTTTGTGTAATTTTTTTTAAAAAACTCAATTCGAGAAATTATGTGAAAATTTTAGAAGAACAATATTTTGGTGTTTGATTGTCTTAATCGAAATTTTTTTAATGCGCATAAATTTTTGAGATCTACGCGTGGCAAACTATCAAAGGTAGATCGTCGATGTTTCGACCCCTAAAATATCTTATTTTTGGAGAAAATTAATTTTTTTTGGAACGAACGATATTTATGTAAAACAATTTATTTGAGTTAAAATTTTGTATGCATGATTATCAAAATGTACCTGATTCTAAAAAAAAATATGAAATTTTAAAAAATAAGTCAAAGAAAAAAAATCCATGACTTGAGAATTTAATTTTTTGGGTTCAATTTTTATAATTTGCCATAAACAGTAATATCTTTTTAGGAATTTTTTTTCCTTTCGGACATTGGTTTGACTCTTATGGCTCTGTTACCTTTAAGCATATTTATCACATCTGAGATATTGCTTGCAGATGGTAATATGTTTAGGCTGTCAAATTTGTACTTGCTGTTGTTGCTAGCTACTAGCTTTCTTTTCCCCACCCCCTCCCCGCTTTTGCAGTACCAAGGGGACTTGTGACGTTACATATAATATATTTCCGGTGGGCTCCCCGGACATTGTTTTCTTACATAGACTTACAAGCTTACAACAATATGTAATTATCAGTAGTTCTAATAACATCCTCTTGAGTTTCGATCAGAAAATGTAAGAGTATAATATAATTTCATTGATATTTGATATCATTCAATTAGGACGTTATAATGATGGGTTGATTTAATAATATGGTCCTTTTTTTTAGGCTTTTATATGGTCCTTCATGATTTGCAATTAGTAAAAGCACTTGTTTTCTTATGTGCCATTCCAAATTTTGGACCTCACATCATTCATTCGCTTGTTCAAAATGATTCTGGAATTATAGTTTTTCTTGAATTTTAATTGTGTTAAAATTTAGTAATAAGATATTCTAATACTTGAGTGTAATATACTGATTTTCCCACCAATTTACCTCGAAACCTTTAACAAAAAGTGAACATGGAAAAGAAAAGCTCTGTTGCTCGCGCCTCGCGTGCTATAGCGAGCTGACCACTGACATCACTCGGCCCCAGAATAGTATCATACCCATCGAATAATTCCATTAAATTACCATTACACCCTTCTCCAAGCCGTTGACCGTATCAATTCAATATCAAGATAAGTTTTCACTCCGAAGAAAAGATTCCCCGCTATAACACATGGGTCCAAATCACTATGATTACGATCAAGTGATCAGATTGAGGTTTCCGAAGAAATTTTAAAAAATATTTGAACAAATCAGTATAATTTGGAATACTGAACTAACAAAAAAATCATTTCATAAATTTACATTCTGCATTGTTCTCTTTATAGATTCATCAAAATTATGCAACTTAATTATTTTCGACTAAGTGAATCATAAGAGCACAAATCAACCTGTTAAAAATAATTTTAAACGTTCAAATATTCTGTTTAGTTAGTCGTAATTGAAACTGGAAAATAACAATAATTTTTTTCGAAGATTAAGACAAATATTTGATTAGTGCATGAAAGGATGATCAATGATGCATAAGTAAACAACACATCGATTAGATAAGGACAATTCTACGACAAGCTCCCCGTGTATTGTGCTCTCTCTGATATGATATGATTTTGACATTTCCTTATATTTCAGTAAAGTTCAATTGAGCGATCTATTATTTCACATCCAATTATATAGACAGCCGCCTTAGCCTATCGATTTGATGACAATATAAAATCATGAGGCGAAATTCGATCACTGTTTAAAAAAAATAAACGAGTACAATAAATGGGATTGTCTTTTCTTATTCCAAAATATTAGTATATTAGATGCACGATGAAAACTAAAATCTGGTCCTAAGAAATCCATGGACCTAGTCCTTGACACATATGCTCCATATGGTAATAGGTTTATTATTCTGGTGGATTGTGTAATGTTCCAACTCCGTATAGAATAATAGAGAGGTGGTCCTAACGATAATTAATTAATTATCCATTGTTCGCCGTTGGGGTGTCATTTTGTTTCATAGCACCAAATCAGACCAACACTAAGGTCTACGAGCTTCGTCTGCTTCCCAAAGCCCACAATATGCATGGTGCCAACCTTTTTAACATATTCTACAAAATACAAGCAAGCACAATATAAAATTGCAAATATAATTTGTTAACAGAAACGTATGTGAATCAAGTCATCAACAATATAGGGAATTAGACATTATCTAATAATTATCTTAAATTTTAGATGATTGTGCGACTCGTTTCAGACAAACGAAATTTTATAAGTGTGTGGCTAGAAGTATATTAAAATATGCAAACATAGAGTGATTCAAAGAAACTTTATCTGTTAAAGCATGTTACATACGAAATTTGTCACAATTAAACAAACGTCAGAAAAGATCAGCAATACAAGGCAAAGGCAAGGAGGGGCAAGTAGACATGATGGAGATTCAGAGCTTCTTCCTCTGAATCGGTGAAGTACCATGTGAATGCGGTTCTATAACGTGTCATACGTGAAAAAGGTTAAAGGCTATACCAATTGACCAAAAGTCACAAGATTTCATTTATCTATTTCAAAAAATTAAGTACCATCATTAATGAGAAGTGCAATTATTGGTGTCACATGAGTTCATGGGCTTCTCATTACACTCACATTGTCACCATTATGGATCCTATCCTTTTACACGCACATAGAGTTCCCACTAATTAACTAATAACGATTAAACAAAAAAAGTTAAACTAATAACAACAATACACAAGTAAAAAAAATTAGTATTTAGCAAAAAAGTTGTAAATCTGAGACTTAGGCAGATAGGATGTGCCATCTTGTATAACTGGTCTAATAACAAGTCTAATTGAACTATAATAATTATTTTTATACTACTTAGACACCTACTTAACTATAATTTAATATTGATATATTTTATATAATTCGATATCTAATTAAATAAGAATAATACTTGACTCAATTTTGTTTTGGATTCCATGCATTTCAACTATCAGATAATTTCGAGAAAAATATATTTTAAAAAAATCTTTTCTTCTGGTATCATACAAGCGGCAGCAGTAATTAACGTATGATCTAATATCAGTACTCAGTTAATTTACATCAACCAAATATTAATCTTAATTAGAAGTAATCAAAATGGTGGGCAGGAATCTGATAAGGCTCCTGCCTCTCCTTCTTGGTAAGCTTAGGAATATGAGCGCCACCTAAACTAGTTCGAAACTTGCAATAATTGTCATTAGGGACCTCAGGTGGCCTAACAGACCTAATTAATGCCCAATTAACGCCCCTAAAGAACTCATGCCTCTTAATCTCCACAGAACCCTTGAGGCTCCCAATCCTTCTCTTGGGATTCTTCACCAGTAGCCTACTGATCAGGTCCTGGACCCTGACAAGCTCTTCGAACTCCTTGCTCGAACTGACACCGATCCTGGGAAAAGTCAACGGCTGCTTCAGGATGTTGACTAAAGTCCTCTCGTTGTTCTCCCCTTTGAAGGGAGTCCTCCCGTAGAGCATCTCGTACAAGAACACTCCTAGGGTCCACCAGTCAACGGCGCTCCCGTGGCCTTGACCCGAGATAACCTCCGGCGCAAGGTACTCGTGGGTCCCGACGAACGACTTGGACCTCGCATTGGTCGGCTCGGCCACCATCTCCGCATTGAACTCCGTCGTGGTTGTCGTCGTGGTCGTGATGGGCCCTCCATCGGCACGCTCCCTAATGATCTTGGTGGTCCCACCGGTTTTTCTGTGCCTCCTGAGACAGGAGAGGACAGGACGTATTGGTGTGGAGCAAGTTGGGGTGAAGCATGTCCCCTCTTCCTCGTCGTCCTTGTCGTCTTCGTTGTCCTGACGATCGATACGGGTGATGGTCGGGAATATTTTTGTCCGGAGGAGTTCCGGGACGACGTCGCATTTAAGGGAGAGGTCGAAGTCGGAGAGCATTATGTGGCCGTCTTCTCGGACGAGTACATTCTCCGGCTTCAGGTCTCTGTAAACAATTCCCATCATGTGGAGATACTCTAGCGCTAACAACACCTCCGCCGCGTAGAACCTGCACCGGAACCCAATCATCAGTTATTATTATATTTTTCCATATTTTTTAACCCTAAAATGAAAGGTAAAAAAGTTTAGCTTTGCAACAGAGCTTGACACTTAATTACCCTGTAGTTCTAAAATATTTGATTAAATGAGATACGTTTCCTTAGTTGAGATTTTGTTGCTCATACAACTTTTTTGGACATAAATAATTTTGAGTATAACTAGATTAATTTAGAAAAAATAAAAATACGAAAAATATTCCAATAGTATAAGATTTATTTTTTAAAATTGTTTCGATGTATAATTTATACCAAACTTTTTTCTTCGTATAGTTAATGGCATTTTTGTCTAAAAAATCTTTCAAATCGTAAAATATCATTTAAAGATACTTATGTTAATAAGTCGAATATTTCAAAAGGACATATTAGTCGAACATCAAAGTTTAAAATTACATAAGTGAACTTTTTGACAAAAATAAATAATCGACTTACTTGGCTGAGGAAATGGGAAACCTCGTACGTGGCTGGCGTTGCCTGGCGGTGTACAAGTCTCCTCCGGGACAATACTCCATAACAAGACACGAGTAATGAGAAGCTTCGAAGTCAGCGTAAAGAGTGGGCAAGAACGGGTGATCGAGCATCCTTAAAATCTCCTTCTCCACGTCAGCTCGCTGCTCTTTCTTCCTTATCGCAAGCGCCTCCCTGTCCACCACCTTCATGGCGTACAAGCACTGGGGGAGCCCCACCATTGGGTTCCTTATCTGGCAGAGGTACACGTTTCCTATGTCCCCGCTCCCCACTCTCCGCAGCAGCCGGAACTGGTCCAGCCCGACCCTGCCCCGGGCCGCCTGGAGCCGCCTTATGGCCTCCCACGCGGCCTGGTTGGACTTGTGCGGCTTGTGGGAAGAGGCCGAGATGGAGAGCGAGGAGGCTTCGGAGATGGAGCTACGCCGGCTCCCGAAGCTCTGGTTGCTGCTCATCCAGCTCCGGCTCGAGCCGGGAACTGTTATGGATGACGAGCTCGAGTCGTAGTCCACCGACGACTGGTCGTCGGCTCTCGGTGTTAGGGTTGCCATTTCCGGTGTGGTGTTTGTTGTTAGTTATAGTTGGAGGAGAGGAGCATATATGTATGTTTGTTTGTATGTGTAGGGTTTTTCTTTTGGGTGGTGGAATTAAGAACGGGTTTTCTAAATGGAGAGTGGTCTTGTGCTTTTTATAGGGTTTTTTTTTTGAGGACACATGGGAATGGGAAGGGTTGGATACTATTACTTTTTGTGTATATTGCATCTAGATATTGAACATTTATATTTTTTAAACATGTCAAAAAATTTAAATAAATATTCATTAGTGTAACATTTTTTTATTAGAATTCGAGACATATTCAATTACCGACTAACAATCATTATCATATTTAACCTTGTTATATTTAATAGACTAAAAGACATGTTTAAAATAGGACAATGTCATTACGAACCATTGGTTGTTACTTTAATTTTATTAAAATGAGTATTGTGTGTTTGTCTAGGTTACGGTGAGGTAGGTTCATAAATGCCGCAAGATCTCACAATTTTTATACTCAAATCAAAGTTCCTTGGGTATGTGTCAAATATGTAGAAAACAACTTCGTAAACAAATTGCAGTGATTAGAAATTGCAGTGATTATCTCAGAAAAAGATAACGATGATGCAAGAAAGTTGCACAAAATTAGAAATCCAGACGAATCTGCAAAAATCAGATTAAAACCCATCAGCACCCAGATCTTGAAATAAAAGGTAACAGAGCAAAACCTCTGCAAAAAAATCAAAAGCTATATATTTCACTTTCTTGGGATGTACGGTCGTATCTGTAAATAATGAGGTTTTGATATTTTGCTCGGAGAAGGCATGCTAATTCATAACTGACATCACCACTAAGCCCTGTTCGTTTTTAAGTGACTTCCAGAGAGGAATGCCACCGCTAATTTCCACGTACGCCATATTTGATTGTATTTGTTCTGGATTAAAAAGAATACCTAACTAGATTTAGGCATTTGGTTTAATTGATTAGTTTTTTTGGTAGTCTGTTTAATTAATTATTTACAGAAAGCACATGCAAAATATAGCTTTCCCTTCGAAAAGTAAACCCACGAAGGAGCATCCTAAGTTAAACATTTGACAATACCCATTTAAGGTAAAAAAAAATGTAAGCTAACAATAATTTAATAAAATTCGAAAATTTATAATCATAGATACTAAAGTAATAGATTTCATAGTACGGAGCCCCAAATACGTTAACTGCACCCACAAGTACCGCTCAAAGTTTAAAATTACGACGCACTAATATGAAACTTTCCCAAAACGTATTGTACGGTGGCATTTTTGTAGTATTTAAGCAAAACGTGCCCCTTTTTCTAAAATCGGACGGTCAAAAGCTTTTTCTCTTTTCTTTCCTGGCTTTGGAACGCATGCACCGATGCTTTTTGCGAGATGCACTTTCCACGCTCCCTTAAACTAATATTTTAAAAATTACGTCCCTTTAAATTTATTGAATTTTGTTTCCCTTTAAATTTGATACAGCAATATAAAAATTTGTATATTACAGAAAAAGTAGGAATTCTATAATATGATATTGGGTCAAAATTAGTGGTTCACTTTTCCCGGTTAAAATTGAACTACTAATATTAATAAGAGCTGAAATGCCTTGACGGGCCATACTTTGGTACGGAGAGAAGCTTGAATTGGATAAGTATGGAAAATATACTCTAAAAAAACTGAGCTTACAAAGGCTCATGTGGTGTCCGGGGCTTGACACTATAGCGAGGGCATCACTGTGAACTGAATACTGAGAGCAGGGGCACAGTTGACGTAACGCCTAGAACGTGGCACTGTATTGGGAGTGTAAATACATATGGTCTAAGTTAAGGAAAGCTGTAAAATAAGGTTAGAGCTACGATTGTACACCATCAGAAATAGATTGGGTACTAAATATATAAATTATTCCGTAATTTAGGTTAAATTGTGTTAATAAATCTTTATGTGATGTTATCTTTCTTAAAAAAAATGACGTGTATTTTTATTTTATTTTTGGAAGAATATTTTTTTTTGTTATTACGGCTTTTGTTGTGTTGTTTTTACTGATTTTCTGCAAAAACAAATTCTACCATGTATATTTTGTATTTTATTTTATGTTTTCTACAATTGCAATAAAATATTATATCTGACTTAATCTAACTGAATACATGAAGCCCCCGTGAGATTAGTTAATTAGCCTCCTCTTTAAATTAATATATAATAGATTTTGTGGTCTATAGACAATTAAGACGTATACAGTCGGTGACATTGATTTTCACTAGAGCTATAGCTCTTGTAAACCCTGTGAAATTATACCAACCCGTGCATAACTGGGCAGCCAGGGGACCTCTATTTGGTTGCATATCCGCCGTTTGTGTCTCCTTTAATTAATTCATTTCAAAAAGCGCATACAATTTTTTCTGTACGTCTTATTATTAATTTCGTGCACTATATTATATTTATAATTGGATGCATGTATATCTTTCGTTATTGATCGGATGTATTATATATCTTGATTAGATAGTAAAAAAAATTGTGAACAGCGTATAATGTAAAAACGGAATGCGAACAAAAAGAAGACCAAAGTGCGTATAATACTCTGTTGATGAAAAAATTCCAAGAATAAATGAGTTAGATTTGGAGTGATATCTGATAAATTTTTTAGCGTGCGTGTTTAAAAAAATACAAAAATTTGTATTGATTTGATATTACAGTCAATAATTTTTTTCCAAAGGTATACAGGCGGTACGTGGAGAAACATAAGTTTCAGACTCAAATCTTATCTTGTGTCCCAAGTATGGGGAGGAAACTGGCACAATTTTCGTTTAGATTCTTTGAAAGAAAGAAAGAACAAAATTATCTCAAATTACATGATGCAACGTTCCCATCCTTCCACTGTTCCACTTTTCTCTGCAAGATCTTATCATCTCCAACTTTTGGTTCCAATTTCGGGCAACATACCCAAGGAGCATTCCAGAGCTTGTAATTTGGCAAATTTTGGAATGCTCAAAGCTCCATTACTTGCCCCATACATTCTTCTCCCCCCCTCCGACCAATTTAACATTTATTGTATACTATATAAATTTGTGTGCGAAGAAATTGAGGTAATTTTATTTGATCTGAACTTGTTCCGCATGTTTGAATACCAAATACCATTTGCTTCCCCATATTGAAGACATGTTAATTTAACTTAAATAAAATGATCGAATCAGAACGATGTATTCAATTTCATATTCTGTTCAACACATTTTTATTAAAAAATATTGTTTATTTGTTATATTTATAAACAATATTATAAAAGAACTTTTTGGAATATCATCCATTGGGTCATGTCCGGAGAACATCTATTTTGTTATCTTCTGATTGTTGTTGGCCTCTAATTGATCTTAGTCACAACTCGAAACTCATGTGACTTAAAATCTAGCATTACAAATTGGTCCCATGCCTGATTGCTCATCATTTTTATTTGTAAAAAAATCACATTTTATATGGGAACACATGTAGGGCTTAATATAGATCAGCATATTTTGGATTCCTTTTTGAGATCCTTGCATTATTTCTTCGTTGAAACCCAAACCATTATAGTCACCATGGCGAGAAAGAAAATATACCTAAAGATGATCAGACAGAGACAATAATCTGGAAAGGAATCTTTTTAATAACAATAATAAGTTATTGACCTAATTTCCTAATCTTTGAAATCAAAGATAATTTTGTGCCTCACTAACTGAATTTTTCTATCTTCCGATATGCTAATTTGTTTTCCATCCCTGATCCCACATTCTTCTCCACCGAATATGAAAGTTTTTTTAGGGAAAATATGAAAGTTTTTGGGTAGTTATAGAGTATAATCATATAATCAAAACTATAATTTAATTGATAATAAAAATTCATTGATAATATAAATACACTTAAGTAAAGATCAACTACATGATCATAACATAGATTTATTATTGGTCAGTTCTTATTCACGAAAAATTAAAACAAAAATAATTTTCAAGAATTTGATTTGCCTACAAATGTAATCGAGAGCATTACTAGAATCAAAATCGACCTCATGGTGATATATCATCTAAGTGAAACGCTAATATTAGTAGCTTGTCTTCGTAAATAAGGATGCAGTATCCAAGTGACAACAATACTATAAATAAATTTGTCATCTAAGAGAATGAGGAAGCATAAAACTAATTCTGAGTTGGCCAAAAAAATATATAGTTTTTTGTCATATTAATGAGCCTTTTGGAAATTAACCCATGATCAATAAATCTGTGCAAATCCAAAAGAATTAGATTCGGGAGAACACGATTACAGATATCTATATTTTTACTTTTAAAAAGAAAATATTTTAAATTTATAAGCGGAGTGGCAGGATTTATTGACACTAGTTGGGCCGGGCCCACAATCGATAATGGGCCTCCTCGACGACCCAGTTTAGATCTATCGATTCATTTTAAATTTTAAGAGAAGATATGCTATCTCGGCTCTCCCACCATTATGACCCTCCTACTTGTTGCATGGACGGGACCAAAACAACTACATTTCCCACATCGGTTACGTTTGAAAACTTAACTCCCTTTATAAGGTGAAAAAGCCGAGAAGCCAAATCAACCCGGGGAGTGCGGAGGCGGGAGTTTCA